>OY992540.1:204389052-204674810 GCA_963921195.1 Pegoplata infirma
TGTACGTTATGTGAGTGTAGGGAAATGTCGTAGAATCGACTTTTGCTACACGAAAAATGTTTCAGAATCTGATACTTTTTCCATAGGAACAATTTTTAAAGTCTAAAACTTTTCTGTCGAAAAAATGTTTAATATGGAGTTCACACTACCGACTTTAAACATCTCATGAGTGTTTAAGCGCTAAACGAACAAAATTTGACTTGTTTCCCCATACATTTGGTTGTTCAGCTAAACAATCAAATTCGACTTGTTTCCCTGTTGAACATTTCGCTAAACATTTCAAAGACAGGGTTCGGTATATTTCCTTTTAATTTTTCTTTATTCTATGCCAAAAAAATAGATTTCATAGCAACCAGCTTCTGTATCTGTCTGCCATTTTCTTAGCAAAACATTGGAAAATTGAGAAATTATAAATATTTAAAAAACTAATAAAAACTACTGAAAAATCAGAAAAAAGTGTGTGTTTTATTTATAATTATATTGGAAAAGCTGCACTAATAGTGAGTTTTGCCTTCCATCGCAGTATAAATATGCAAACAGCTTCGGACAGGTCCGGAACAAAAAACAGAAAAATCTTCCTATTTACTTGGAATGAGTCAATAAAAAGGTGTTCCGTGTAGTGGTGTTATGTAAATGTTATAAAAAAATTAAATATCTTGTCTTCCGCCAAAGTTTAAAAGGTTTTTAGAAATATTTTTGCAATTTTTTTCAGAATTAGGTTATGTGCGTTTGTTTACAAACGTTAAACACTCAAAGTTAAACGCGCAAAATGTAGTGTGAACGATTTTGTTTACTTTTTTAAACAAGTGGCTTAAACGAGTACAAATTCTCTAGTGTGAACTCCGTATAAGGGTCTGTAGGAAAAATGTTTCACAACCTGATATATACGATAAATGACTTTTTCTATAGGAAAAAAAACCTCAGAAGATGAGACTTTTTCAGTGGGATCTGTGACTTTTTCTTTAAGAAAATGTCTCAGAATATGTGACTTTTCTACACGAAAATTGTCTCAGAATGTACGACTTTTTATTTAAGAAAAATATCTCAGAATATACGGCTTTTTCTCTAAGAAAATATCTCAAAATATCTGACATTTTCTATACGAAAAATGTCTCAAAATCTACGACTTTTTTTATACAAAAAATGTCTTCGAATCGGACACTTTTTCCATTCGAAATTGTCTCAGGCAGCGTTTGGGGGAAGGGGCCGTCGGGGTGTGTCCGGGGATCCTTTTTTACTTGGTGTAAATGTTGGAAAATCGGTTTACAATGCTATTTTACTGCTTCCAATTCAGCAATTGGGTAGGGTCCGTGATTAGTGTATTTTTGTTACAAAGTGACACCGACCTGTGCTACCGAATGAACATTTTCTGTTTTTTTATGCTCTTGGTTTTGAGCTTGGTTTTCCTATTGTGTACTTGTAAATAGCCGTTTGTGTTTGCTTTCTCAGTGATATGTGTGTATTATTTGGAAACTTTTATGGATATTTAGGTTCTTTTTAAGAAAAACAGAAAAATGATCTGGCAACGCTGGTAACATTTTGCGTATAAAATTGTTTAATTCAGAGAAAATTAAACAAAAAAAAATCGGAAAACCTCTTGCCAAAACCAGCAGATTCTTCATTTGAAAGATTTTTCTGTTAATTTCGACAAAAAATTATTCAGGAGTTTTTGGGAATATTTTCCTAAAAAAAAACGAAAAAAAGTCTCTGGTAACTCTGGTTACTATCTTTATAAAATTTTTGCGTAAATTATTTTTTTTTTATAAAAACTTTAAAAATAAAAGACTTTAGAGAAAATTAAACAAAAGAGAAAAATAATTTAACTCACATTTTTTTTTTTTTTAAAGAAACTTTGCAAAAAATTAAAATAAATTCCCTTTACCGATTTGTGGCGAAGATTTCGGAATCCCCCGATATAACCTAAATACTAAACACAATACTACGTTATAGCAAAAAAAACAGCAACAACAACAACAAACAAATAATAATATAAACAGCAACAACAACAAATCAAATAAAACAAACGAAGACTAAAGACGCCACCACTCCACTAAACAAACAACAGAATAGAACAACAACAGCAGCAGCAACAATTGAAACCGAATTGAAAAAAAAAACGACTTTAAAACGATTGCAACTATGTGTTGTTTTTATTTATTTGTTTATTGTTGTTGTTGCTGCTGTTATTAGTGTTGTTGCTGTTATAGTACAATTTGTTGTTGGTGTTATTCTTAATAAACGACTTCAACTACGACAACGATTGTGTATGGTGATGATGATTACGTTAAATGCGCACGACGGACAACGTATGAAACGACAAACGACGTTTTTAATAATTTTATATATTTTTTTTGTCAATGTTGGCGGTCGGCTTTTTTTTCTATTTTTTTTTTTCTTTTTTGCTGAAATATATGGCGTACCACAGTAATTTTTGTTGTTGTTTTTTTGTATTTTATTATATTTTTTTTTTCTAACGGTACAAATGGTATTTAAACAGAGTTGTACTTTGTTATTAGTTGTTTTTTTACTTTTTTTGTTTAAAATTGCGCAAAATATTAACAATTTATTTACTTTTCTGTTTTTTTGTTTAACTTCAAAAGCAATTTATCAAAAAACACAATACGTAATTGTAAATTTATTATTTATTCAATTAATTTTATTATTTTTTTTTTATTGAATTAAATTATTTTGTATTTAATTTTTTTTCAATTTTATTTACTTTTTTATATAAGTTCTTCTTTTTTGTTAATTTAATTTTTATTGTTTTATAATTTTTATTTAAAATTTTTTTAACTTATTTTTTTTTTTGTTTTTTAATTTTTTTTCTTTATTTTCACTTTTTTATTTAATTTCTTTTACTTTTTTTTTTTAGCCGGAAAAACAACAAAAAAAATTTTAAATTTTTTTTATGTTTAAAGTGTAAAATTTTTGTTTGAGTATGTGCCTTTTTTTTTTGATAAACAACAACCGCAAAACGTGACGTACTAAACT
Source organism: Pegoplata infirma (assembly GCA_963921195.1). Taxonomy (NCBI): domain Eukaryota; kingdom Metazoa; phylum Arthropoda; class Insecta; order Diptera; family Anthomyiidae; genus Pegoplata; species Pegoplata infirma. The sequence goes on from OY992540.1 coordinate 204,392,044, forward strand.
AAACTAAATTGTTCATTTGTACTCTTTTGCTAAGATACCCATACACTAACTACTACATTCTACTACGGGACAATGTGGACAATTTAGCGATTTTTTTTTTGAATTAACCGAAATGAGAATGTAGACATTTTGATGTGCCAAATTAGGCAACGATAAAATGAAAAACAAGCGCTTTGGTGACCTCCTTCACCCTTGCGAAAAGTAGGTAATACATTTTTTATGGTCACACCCACAAAAGGGGGCGGACGAAAAAATATATTCATATCTTCTTGGTATGAGTCTAACACGATAAACTTTTTCTGGCGTCAAAATTCCAATTAAAAAACCGCTCATTTTTTTCTGAAAATATTTGCGAAAACACATTTGAACACACACTACTATTAAGGCCATTTGCATTCGGTCGTTAGATAAATTGTAAGATTTGTCTGGCGTCTGATGGGCGCTTTATACATATCTGCCTTCTCTGTAGTCAAGCCACAGACTATAAACAGACTCGACAGTAGAGTTTTATTAGAAAAAATGGGGAAAAACTAAGCGATTTTAGTATAAAACAGAGCGGTTTTTAGTCCGTTTTACGCTAACATGACAACACTTTCTACGACTTACAAGGGAAGTCTCCCTAGTGTCACCCGCGGATCTTTATGGAATTGGTTTTATTTTGTAGAGCAGAAAAAATAAAGGGACACGTATTTTTTTTTTAGCGGCCCAAATTCATATTAAGGGGGTAAAAAGGAGTGGGGAAGACAAGGCCATTATTCAGTTTGGTTCGTTTATCTCCTATATTATGCAAAGACACCTAGTCATGTTACATACCAAATAAAAGGTCTTTGGAAAACCTATCTGATTGTGCTAAGAACGTCTCCAAGCATGCACAACTTTTCGTCATATTGAGTAAAATACCAAATTTTTTGTTAATAAGTCGAAAAATATTAACTACTTTGGCCCGTTGTTAGCACCACGAGATAGGTATTTAATACCTTTAATCTGATACCACACATGCCTATATTAATTTTGTTTAAATAGGCGTAAATGGTAAAAAACTGAAAAAAGTCAATTCCCCCCATACAAATCGACCCCTCCTAAAAATGAGTTTGGGCCGCTAAAAAAAAATACGTGTCGAATTAATTTTCGTTCTTAACAACATATCCAAATTTCATGAAGAACGCAGGGTGACACCAGGGAGACTTCTCTTGTTAGGAGTGAGTGAAACAACAAAAACCGATCTGGCATCTATTTTTCTTATGGCGCGTTATATCAGTTTTCTCTTTCTAACCTAATTCGTAGAATAATTTGAAAATATTAACCATATGGTTCAGAACTACCTTTTTGACACTGTTATGTCGAGTCTGTATTAGTCTGTGGTCAAGCTGTAGCAGTTGAAGCGAGGTAAAATAATTTTTCCCATCAGATAGTACTAACTGGTGCGGGATTTATAAGCTTTAATATATGGCAATCGGACAAAGGGGGCGTAAAAGGAAACGCCCCCTTATATATTGAAAGGTTTTTCTGTTTCATAAAAACTATTAAACGGTTTATCCAATTTTAAAAAAAAATTCACTACAATAGTACTAGCCAAGGTGGGAACGATAGATTAAACAAGTAAAAACGTTAAATTCGGCCTTGCCGAATGTAGTGATACCCTCCACAATTTCAAAAAGATTATTCCAAAAAACTTGTTTTAAAAGCAAATTACTTAAAAAAAAAAAAAAAATTTAAAAAAATTTCCGCGAAAAAAAAAAATTGTTTTAAAAAATAAAATCCGCGATTTATTTATTTTTTGTCAAAAATGTGTTCGTTCTTTTTTAAATACCATTTGGTGTTCAATTATGTTCACATATGTCAACCAGCAGCCAAATTAAAGCATTTCGTATTTTTAGGTTATGTTAAATGTACTAAAATTTTTGAGGTGTCCTTACATTTTCGTTCATAACTTTTAAACCGCTGAACCGATATTGCTCAAATGCAATATCAAACTTCTCAGGAGAACTTCCAATAAATATGTTAAGTTTCAGTCATATCCGTGTAGTATTTTGGTCGTAATCACCATTTCCACAGACAGACGGACATCGCTAGAATGTCTTAAAATCGATCGGGCATCATGAATAGATATACTTTATGGGGTCCCAGACCGATATTTCGATAAGTTACAAACGGAATGACAAACTTATATATACCCTCTATCACTAAGTGGAGGGTATAAAAAGAACTCGTTTGAACTGAAAGTATTTTCTGCCTGTTCCGATTTTAATAATCGGAAACTATAGACTATATCAAAAAAGGGCGTAAATTTGCACACCCATTTGTAATATATTAAAAATTATTTCTGTCTGTTCCGTAATCACGCTTAAACGGCAAAACCGAGACGGTAACTATGGACCATATCAGCGCACGATCCGGCAAAGGGACTTCAAATGCAGCGCCCCTTTATATAAAATTGAAAATTATTTTTTCCTCTTCCGCAAATCTCTCAGATTTAGTGGACTTTTCTTCACATCTTCCTTTTAGAAAACTTCCTATAATAATAATAATAATTTGATCCAATGATCAGTTTTAATTTATTTTTCCAATTTTTATTTACAACTCATTTTAAATAATTTTAACCTAACCGAGAACTGGTAACAATGACCGTCGCCTCGTTGTAGCGAAATCGACCAAGGGTTTTGGTGGGAATCGAACCCACGACCTCCTGTTTCAAAGGCTAGCACGCTACCAACTAGCCCACAGGGGCCCCCTCTTCCTATATAATAAACACATGTTTTTTAAATAGACCTGATGTTCTGAGCGCTTTTTCTAATAAATTTTGACGACATTACCTCATCGAACATGTCAGAATCATTTAGATTTATGTAATTACAATATATTTCCATAAATAAAGAAAATTTACCCATTAACTTGTCGTTATAGAAAACCTTTTTCATATAAATTTGTAAAGATCAAAATAACGTCTTGAAAAGCGAACTCTAAGCTCCTTAGAATTAATTCAATATAAAGAATCTCATTTTCAGACTTAGTTATTTATAAAAATTAAATTTTTTGTTTAGAATTTTCGAATAAATTATTTCTAATGTTGAAATCTTCAAAATCAGTACATAAGCACTACTTAAAACAAATCAGTACCACAGACTAATACAGACTGACATAAGTGACAGGTGTCTTGAACCATATGGTACATTTTTTTTTAATTATTCTATGAACTAGGTTAGAAAGAGAAAACAAATATAACGCGCCATAAGAAAAATAGATGCCAGATCGGTTTTTATTGGTTCACTCTAAAGTCGTAGAAAGTGTTGCCATGTTAGCTTAAAACTCGCTAAAAACCGCACTGTTTTCTCCTAAAACCGCTTAGAACTTCTCCATTTTTTCTTATAAAACTCTACTGTCGAGTCTGTATATAGTCTATGTCAGTACATCGATTTTTAATCAGTACTCGTGACCAAAAATCAGTACATGTACTGATCAAATCAGTACGAATGGTCAGCCTATATGTAATGGCACGCCCTTCGTACTATAGTGAGAGTTCTGTAATCATGGAAAACGGCTGATCCAATTTAATTGCAATTTTTACATCGCATACTGCTAACCAATGGAGGTTAGGTTAGGCTAGGTTGGGGATAGGCGTCCGCCATTTTGTGATTCTCTTAATTGATATTTCCCTACTCCCCCTCTGATACTATGGTCTAATTCTTGAACACTCCGATTCCCTAAGGTATACTGAGAGAGAATTCCATGAGACACAGGCAATCCAGGTCATCGAAGAATCTTTGTCCGAAATGCTTAAAGCGGTGTTTCATCAGACATTCTCCCCGAATATTCTAACAACAAGTGTCTCACTGATTTCTCCTCCACTTCCTCACAACTACTACAACAGTTTCTTTCATACTTTCTGTCTTCTTAGGCTTTGCCAGTGGCCATAGGGTTCGCGATATCCTGTACGTTGTTAGCGATATCCACCTATTTGATATCCCATCAATGTCGATCATTAATTCCACTATAGGAACCGAAATGTCGGGTTCAACCCGTTCTCCCCTACTCTGAGCCATTTTTCGCACATTCATCAGCAAATTCGATCTCAGCGACTCTACTTTGTCCAGGGACCTAGATAAGCTTAACTGTATGCTGACTGATTTGACGGAGGGATTATATACCAAGGGTTTGATTAAACTTCGTGCTGAAATGAAAATTGTTCGTAATAGGTTTGGTTTATATGAACACAATTTTCAGACACAGCTTTGGAACAGAAAACTTAAGACTTTGTTATCCCAACTGGTACTAGTTCTGTTATTTTCCAAAGGTTATAACCCTAGAATTAAGACTTGAATTTGGTTCGTGTGCTCAGCCTGATATGGAAAGATTGCACACTCACATAACAAATTCAGTTGACACAACCGTAAGAATTCCCAACTCATTTTAAAGGTTGCCCTTAACGGTCATGCGGTTGTCACAAACTCAATTCGGTTATGGCTACAGCAACTTGGTTGTGACAACTACATTAAGGACGTGGTAATCAAAATATAGTTTTCCCTAAGCACCAAATAAACGGTTGCGACAACCTCAAAAATGAGGTTGGAATATTTTCACTGGATTTGTTATGTGAGTATAGTAAAGGAAACTCAACCCACAAAAGGTCGGGTAAAACCTGAGAAGACTCTGTCTGAAAATCATTAACATACTTAGCCAACACGTCTTATAGGCAAAGGAAAAGTCTGTTGACAAACAGGGCGTAGTGTATTCACTTCATTGAAGGCTAGTAAAAGATTGCGGTTGCCTGACAAGAATCCATTCCCTAAGCTGTATAAAACCCCGGCTACACAAACACACATTTGTTTTTGTTTTGTGTGTGTTTGTTGCTTTATGTCTACATAATTATGGAAGGTGTAGCCGAAGGGTAAGGTAGCCAGCGTCCAGTGGGGTCTACCCAAACAAAGTTTAAATATAGAACTTTTCATGAATTGACAGTGTAAATTAATGAATTGTTAGTCCAAACCTTCATAAGAAGAATGGGTCGAAAAATTTTGAAAAAGCGCTATTATTTAGCTTACAAAGTGTTGACATCACTGCTAACTACTACTACTACTGTTGCTAAAAAACGCACACCGGTTTAATGTCATTAGACCGGATAGTTTCGCATTGATGTTTTTGTTGTTATTATATTGGTCCTCTATTTTTTTTAAAAGACTCTTCTTAAGAAAATGCTCTTAAGTTATAATTTTTCTCTTAAAATACTTATAATGCAAAAAGAACAACAAAATTATTTTTCGCTGATAAAGAGATTTTAATTTAAATTCTCCCCGTTTAAACTAAATACAATATTCCATATTTTTTTTCTAAAGTGTATTCTTATTGGTTAGATTATGTTTTATTATATTAAATTTAATCAGTTGTTTTGTTGCTTTCTCTTCATTTATATAAAAATAAAATTAAAAATAGATTTTTTGCAAACGAAAATGAAAACAAAGAATATCACTGATTTATATCAACGATTTTTTAAGAGTGATAACGCAAAGTCATATGGTTTACAAAAATAGTTTTTAATAGTTAACAAATCATGTGAATACTTTCTTTTATGTAAATATTATTTTATTGATAAAAAGCTTTAACAGAGCTTTTTTTAAGGAAGTAAAAACTTTGCCCTGGACAAATATGTATAAACTTTTCTAGAAGAGTGTAACAGTATGATCAGATCTTAAGATTTAAAAACTTAAGAAAAGTTTGAAGCTGAAGCTTTTCTCTTTTTTAATTAAAAGTTTATTTTACTTATTAAAGCTTAATTTTTTTATCACTTCCAAACATAGAAACATTTTTCTTACATTTTTTACGCTCTTTTGTTGCAATTATCACTATTAAAAGTCAGAGTTATAAAATAAAAGCCTAAAAAAACTTTTTCTTTTCAACTATCATCTGTGTTATAGCAGTTGTTTTAATTTCAGAACTATAAAAGCTTTTTACTGTTATGCTTGTGATATTTAAACCAGTGATACTTTATTTTTTAATTTCTACTCTGTAGTATAACTAGTATCACAGGTTTCGCAAGTTGAAGTAATAATATTAAAGCTTAAAAAAAGCTTTAAAATATTTTTATGTATTATCTGCGTTATCTGTGTTGCAAATAGTTGTTACAATATCAGAACTATAAATGGTTTAACTGTTTTCCACTTGTGACATCTAAATCAGTGATAATAATAAAAAAATATATACGAAAAGCTTTTAAGCTTTTTTTAAGGGGGTTTAAGCTTTGTCCTAAACAAATATATATGTTTGTATAAACTTTTGTGGAAGAGTGTAACATCAAGATCAGATCTTAAAATATAAAAACTTAAGGAAAGTTTGAAGCTGAAGCTTTTTTCTTTTTAAATTAAAATTCGTTGGTAGAAAATAATTTTTGCTCTCTTTTAATGCACTTATCACTACTAAAAGTCATAGTAATAAAATAAAAGTGTAAAAATAAAATTTTTTACTCTTTTCAACAATCATCTGTATTATAGCAGTTGTAAAAATATTAGAACTTCAAAAGCTTTTAAATGTTTTAAAGTTGTAATATTTAAGCCAGTGATAATTTTTAATTTTTATCAATTTATACTCTGTATTATTACTATTATCACAGGTATTGCAAGTTAGAGTAATAATATGAAAGCTTTAAAAAAAAGCTTTTTAATGTTTTCATGTATTATCTGTGTTTACATAGTTGTTAACATATCACAACCAAAAGAGTTTTTACTGTTTTACACTTGTGATATTTAAATCAGTGATATATATTTAAAAAATTTTGAATAGGAAAAGCTTTTAAGCTTTTTTGTGTTTAAAAATCGTAGTTATTAGATATTTTAAAGCTTTTTATTGTTTTATACTTGTGATATTTAGGCCAGTGGGATTTTAAAAAATATCTTTTGAGAAAAAAAGCTTTTACGATTTTTTTTCGTTTAAAAATCGTCGATTTAATATGAAATAAAAAAAAAAATCAATTTTAAATTGAGTAATTCCTTTTAAAATATAAAATAGGTCAAATTAAATTCGAAAAAGATCAATTAAAAATCATAAGAGATTAGATTTGAGAGGGCCCTATGCACTGCGACCAGAATGATCTTTTGTGCAGCCTAAAAGAGGTGGCCTAAATATTCAGGCTTTTAATAAAACCGAGAATCCTATTTGGTAGGGCGTTCCGTGCTTCATTTGGAGATATCAAGTGTCCCCCCAGATGTCTAAGAAAGAATACACACAAAAAAAAATCCAATGACCGAGTTTTATAGTATTTATGAACAAATTCATAAAATTTATTAACTTGTTCATAATATTTATAAACGTTTTCATAGTATTTATAAATAAATCATAATATGTAAAATATAAGAACTATTCAAAATTTTTTCATAAATACTATGAAAAAGTTCATTATTTTTATGTATTTGTTCATAAATACTATGAATTCCGTTCATTGGCAAATATATTTTTTTTTTTGTATGTTCTGCTGTCACCCCCTCTATCTCACAGAATCTGCACGTGTCCATGTTAGATAGATTTTATTTCCTAAAGCATAGTAATCTGTTTTTTACGGCGGAAATTTGACTTAAACTTTAAACGCCTGTGTGTCTGTTGAAATCACGATCCCGTCCAAAATATTACACAAGTATTACTAAAACTCCGCATATTTACTTGTTGTTGGCCCGAACAGTTTGGTATTGCATTTGAACAATATCGCTTCAGCGGCTTAACAGTTATGAACAAAATTGTAAAGAAACCTTGAAAATTGCTTTTAGTTTCTAGGGTCCCAGACAGCTCTGATTCTCAACCTTGTATTCTCGACCCACTGGGGGCCAATTTGAATGTTTCAAAGGGGCACGGGCAAATTTTGAAGACATTCTTTTTAGTTAAGTTTACCAAAAAATTAGGTTTTTCTAATTAAATTAACCGCAAATATTGTTGGCTGTTGAAAACTTTTACTAAAAACTTTGTTTAAATTAAAGATGGTAAAAAAAATTCACATACATTGGAAAAAATAGCTAAAACTAAAATTTTATGCAAAATATGACCCAAAAATATTAATTTATAGCAAAATGTCTAAAAATATGCATTTTCGGTAAAATATGCAAAAGTATGCACTTACGAATCAATGCCATTTTCAAGAAAACTCTTTGATCCGCAAAGATATTTTGTTTATGCGGTTCTAAGATTAACAGGGAAAGTCCTCTCGTTTTTGTTCATCAATCAATTCTAAGATATTCTTGCGATGTCTGTTGAAATGGCGATCCCGGCCAAAATACTGCACAGATCTGACTGAAACTTCACATATACTTATACTTGTTTTTGTCCCTTACAGTTTGGTATTGAATTTTAGCGATATCGCTTCAGCGGTTTAAAATTTATGAACCAAATTTAAAATATTAGAATATAACCTACAAATACAAAATGCTTTAAATTGACTGCTGGTTGACATATTTGAACTGAATTTGATACCGAATGGTATTTAAACAAGTACAAAAATATTTTTTAACCAAAAAAATTTTTTCGCGGATTTTTTTCACTTTTTTTTTTTTGCGAAAATCAGTTTTTATTAAAATTTATTTCTATAAAGTTTTTTGCAATGATTTTTTTACACTGTGGAGGTTATCAATTTATTTGGCAATGCCGAATTTAACCTTCTTAATATTTTTTTTCAATTTTCTATTTATTTAACAATTCTCATTTAGTTTATATTTTTTTCTTAACTTATTGATACCAATCTTAATGCTTATTTGGTATTTCCTGTATGCATTTTTTTATATAAATGATGTTAATTTTGCTGCTGTTGTTATCCAATGTTGCTGCTGTTGATGAGACAGAAGCAGCAACAACAACAACAACTTAAAAATGTTGTTGTTGGTAATTTTTTGTATTATTTGGCATTATTGTTGTATGGTATTACTATGGTGCCACACCAATAACATCAGCTTAAGCGCGAAATTACAACATTTTGCATATTTTTTTTTTCTGTTCATGTTTGTTGTTGTTTGTGGCACAATTTTTTTTCAACATTTTGTTTTGTTAAAGTTCTTTTATTTTTTTTTCCATATAACTGGCTTTTTTTTGTAAATTTTTTCAATGAAAAAAGTTTATGAAAAAAAACGAACGAAAAGTGTGTCATGGTGCGTCATGTGGCAACAAGACAACAAGTTGGAAAAACACGAGTGCAACATAGAAACAAGAAAAAATATGATTAATGTTATGGACAAATTTGTAAAAAAAAAACCATACATATTTTTATTTTTCTACGTAAGCTGTAAAGAATAGTTCAATAATATTTTAAAGAATTTGAAGGAAAAATTCTTGAATAAATTTTTAAGTGATTTTTGGTTTAAGTGAATTGTTTAAAAGCTTTAAATAACACTGCAGTGTTAATCAAAATTGTTTTCAATTTTAAATTAAAGTGGAACAAATTTAATTTAAAATTTTTTTTTACGTTAGGGGCACTTTCCCCTTGCGATTTTGAACTTCTTCTGAGATAACAATGTTGCATTTGCTTAGCAAAAGTACAAAAAACTCAGCAAAAAATTCGGGTTTTCTTAGGTTGGTTTAGTTCTCCAAGGGGGAACTTTTTCCCCCTTGGTCCGATTTAGCCCATTTCCGAACTTAACCTGCCTAGGAATATAAGACATATTCGTGCCAAACTTCGGAAGTCTAGCTCTTTTAATTTGGACTGTATCGTGTCCTCTACAGACGGACGGACGGACATCGCTAGAATGTCTTAGAATCGATCACTGATCAATAAAATATATACTTTATAGGGTCCTAGACCGATACACACGGAATGACAAAGTAAGTATACCCCCATACTGTGGTTGGAGGGTATAAAAACGTCAATTAAAATACGGAAAACATTAATTGAAATGTGTAAAACATCCATTGTTCAAAAAAGGTAAGACTGAAACCAAACTTTTGTTAGGGCGTGGGGGTGGTTCGGTGAAAGAGCTGGCGTTCCTCCTCTCGATATATGTTGGCAAATTGTTTTATGATGAATTTTGCACTTAAAGTATAGTACTCTGTTCGATTTCACGAGAAAAAAATCTATCAAAATCCATTTAAAAAAAATAAATTTTGGCAACGCGAAAAATTATGGGGAAATTGTTAAAAAAAGTTTTCACGCATTTTTATTCTACAAGGCAATTTAAATTGCCGTAAAAAAGTGACATTTCAGTTTAGTTATTATCGTTTCTTTCTTATAATTGTCAAAAGTTGTTTATTTTTAAATGTTTTATTGCGATTTCAGGAGTTTAAAGTAAAAGTGAAATTTTCACCGTAAAGCTAAGTACTCTATTTTTTACGATAAAAATTTCACTTAAACTTTAAACGCCTCAAATCGCAATAAATCATTTAAAAATCAACATCTTTTGACAATTATAAGAAAGAAAAGATCATAACAAAACTGAAATGTCGCTTTTTCACGGCAATTTAAATTGTCTTGTATAATAAAAATGCGTGAACACTTTTTTAACAATTTCCCTATAATTTCTCGAGTTGCCAATTTTTTTTTATATGGAGTTTGACAGATTTTTTCCGTAAAATCGAACAAAGTCCTACGCCTTAGAATCTAAAATTTTTTCTAAAGCATAGTACTCTGTTCGATTTCACGAGAAAAAATCTGTCAAACTCCATATAAAAAAAAAAAACAAATTTTGGCAACGCGAGTAATTATAGGGAAATTGTTATAAAAGTTTTCACGCATTTTTATTATACAAGACAATTTAAATTGTGGTGAAAAAGTGACATTTCGTTTCTTTCTTAAAATTGTCAAAAGTTGTTTATTTTTAAATGTTTTTTTTTGCGTTTTGAGGCGTTTAAAGTTTAAGTGAAATTTTCACCGTAAAAAACAGAGTACTTAGCTTAAGGAAAAAGTGCTTTTAATAAATCTTTTTTAGAAATCTAAAAATTTTAGTTTATCTAAAATTTAGAAAACAAAAAAAACCTAATCTCAAAATCTTATCAGTTACATTTAAAATAAATTTTACCAATATTTGGTTTTGTAAATTTTTATTTTTTTTAATTTTCCCACACTTTATTTGAAGTTTGCTTTAAAATTTTATCATTCATGCCGTGATTTCTTTAAAGCTTTTGTTTATGTGTTGGTAATACATATATTTTTTTTAACTTTAAGCTCTTTAAGTTTACTACCTGCTTTTGAAATTTTGTTGTTGTTTAAGTTGTTATTGGCGTTTGTTGTCTTTTTTTGTTGGGCATCCTTAAAAATGAATTTGCAAGAATTGAATTGAAAAACGCGGGCGTTAAAACAACAGCTTCTATTTTTTTAATTTTTTTTTGGGTTTGAGACACACTTGCACATAACAAAAACAACAAATTTTATAAGAGAAATACAATGAAAGCTACTGGCAGCAACTACATGAGTTGTTACGATTTAAGCATAGTACTCTGTTCGTTTTTACGGGGGAAAAAATTTTCAAACTCCATTTAAAAAAAAATTGGCAACGCGAGAAATTCTAGCGAAATTGTTAAAAAAGTTTTCACGCATTTTTATTACACAAGACATTTCAAAATCTGTCAAACTCCAAATAAAAAAAAAAATTTTTGGCAACGCGTGGAATTATAGGGAAATTGTAAAACAAGTTTTCACGCATTTTTATTATACAAGACAATTTAAATTGCCGTAAAAAAGTGACATTTTAGTTTGGTTGTAATCGTTTCTTTATTATAATTGTCAAAAGTTGTTGATATTTCAATGTTTTATTGCGATTTGAGGCGTTTAAATATTAAGTGAATTTTTCGCCTTGAAAAATAGAGTTCTTAGCTTTAAGCTAAGTACTCTGTTCGGTTTCACGGGAAAAAATCTGTCAAACTCCATATAAAAAAAAAAAAATTGGCAACGCGAGGAATTAAGGGGAAATTGTTAAAAAAGTTTTCACTCATTTTTATTATACAAGACAATTTAAGTTGCCGTGAAAAAGTGACATTTCAGTTTTGTTATGATCGTTTCTTTCTTATTATTGTCAAAAGTTCTTGATTTTTAAATGTTTTATTGCAATTTGAGGCGTTTAAAGTTTAAGTGAAATTTTCACCGTAAGAAACAGAGTACTTAGCTTTAAGCATAATACACTTTTTCCGGCGAAAATTTTACTTAAACTTTAAACGCCTCAAATCGTTATAAAAAATTTATAAACCAACAACTTCTGACAATTATAAGAAAAAAACTATCACAACAAAACTGAATTGTCACTTTTTCACGGCAATTTAAATTGTCTTGTATAATAAAAATGCGTGAAAACTTTTTTAGCAATTTCCCTATAATTCGTCGCGTTACCAAAAATTATTTTTATACCCTCCACTTACAAGGAATTGGTTTTATTTTGTAGAGCAGAAAAAATAAAGGGACACGTATTTTTTTTAGCGGCCCAAATTCATATTTAGGGGGTAAAAAGGAGGGGGGAAGACAATGCCATTTTTCAGTTTTTTTCGTTTATCTCTTATATTATGCAAATAAACCTAGTCATGTTACATACCAAATGAAAGGTCTTTTTAAAACCTATCTACGTGTGCTAAGAGCGTGGCCAAACATGCACAACTTTTCGTCATATTGAGTAAAATATCAAAATTTTTGGACATTTTTGTTAATAAGTCGAAAAATATTAACTTCATCGGCCCGTTGTTAGCACCACGAGATAGGTATTTTTAATACCTTTAATCTGATACCACACATGTCTATATTAATTTTGTTTAAATAGGCGTAAATCGTAAAAATCTGAAAAAGGTAAATTTTCCCCCATACAAATCGACCCCCCCTAAAAATGAGTTTCGGCCGCTATAAAAAAATACGTGTCGAATTAATTTTCGTTCTCAACAACATATCTAAATTTCATGAAGATCGGAGGGTGACACCAGGGAGACTTCCCTTGTTAGCTTAAGCCGTTCAGAAAATTGGCAACTCATAAAAGTGGTTAGTCCATACAGTGGTGCCAGACGTGATTTTTAGTTTGACAATTTTTTTTAACTTTAGACGATTTTTTTTTTAATTTAGACGATTTTTTACAAAAAAACCTAGCAATTAGTGTTTGGGAATTCCCGGACTTTTCAATTTCCCGGGAAACGGGAAAAAAATAATTTATTTCCCGGGATTCCCGGGAATCCCGGGAAATTTTCATTATTAATATAAATCATAAGAAACATTAAAACTAGACCAAATTTTTATTAAAAACTGTTTTATTACAGATAAACAACTAAATAAAACTTAAAAAATCAAAAAATAAAAGTAAAAATCCTGAAATACAATAAAACAAAACAAAAAAATTATTGCAACTATTTCCCCCACAAAAAATCGCAAAATATAGCTAAAAATTGCAAAAAACTTTAAAGCTGCGTTATTCGAGCAACAACTAATATAGTTGGCAGCACTTTTATTATTTGTTCTGGAAATGTAAATTCTAGGTTCAAAATTTTTATATTTTTTTGACAGTCTTAGCAAAATTATCATTAACCGACGTATATTTTATGACTTTTTAAGTTTTTTCATGATATTTTAATACATTTTACAGTCAGTCAGTTTTCCCATAAATATATATTTGCACTGTTCTTCCAAATAGAAAAACTACAAAATTAGCAAATGTAATTGTACCTGTATGTATAAAAATTTTAAAAATTAAATTGAAATAAAAGTTTTTATGTAAAATGGTTTGTTTTATAAAATTCCCGGATTTCCCGGGAAAAATTAAAAAAAATCCCGGGAATTCCCGTCAGTCTTTTCCCGGGAATTCCCGGGAAATCTGACCCGGGAATTCCCGGACCCCAAACACTACTAGCAATACACCCAAAAATAAAAAATAAATACTTTTTTAGTGATAACTCAACTATTTAAGAATTTTTCCATAATTTACCTAAGTTTTTAAGAGCAAAAACTTAGGTAATTATATACAAAACACCCTAGTCGCTTATAATTACACCAAAAACAAACACAATTTAAAAGTTTGTGTGTCATCATCTTCCCCCATTCTTACTTGTGGTTAGCCGCTCAACGCTTTCATTCTAATTCATCTAATACACCATCATAAAATTGTGCCAAAAATTTTTAGTCGATTTTTTTTTTCTTCTTCATCTTCTTCTGATTGTTACTCAACAAAAACGACAAATATGGAACAAATTCTTTTTATGCTTCTTTTTTTCGCATTCTCTTCTTTAACATCCTATATTTCTTAAACAAAAAAAACTACACACTCAAGCAAAAAAAAAAAAAAAATCTAGTGTTGCTTTTCCTAAGCTTAAAGCATTGTTCATTTCAGAAGTATACTCTAATAAATACACTAAAAAAACGCCGTAAGTTGTTGCTATGTTAACTACATTTTTAATGGTTGGTTAAATGATTTTTTTATGCTGAATATTTGCGAATGTGTTTTTGTAGATTTCTAAGGCCAATCGTCGCCAAAGACAAACATATAACAAGATTAGATATTCGATCTTTGGTAAAAGAGGCATTAAAAAAAGTGTCCCAAAATTTTGGAATTTTTAAAGAAAAGTGTCACACGTGTGAGACTGTTTTACTATAAACAATTGTAAAAAAGTACGAGATTTTTTTACATTTTGTGACACCTATTCTATAGAAAAATTGTCACAAAATGTTAGACTCTTTTTCTATAAAAAAACTGTCCCTAAATGTTAGTCTGTTTTTAAAGAAATAGTGTCACAAAATGTGAGATTCTTTTTTTATAACAAAAGTGTCACAAAATATGAGAATATTTTTCTATAGAAAAAGTGTCACAAATTTTAAGACTCTTTTTCTGTAGAAAAAGTGTCACAAAGTATGAGACTCTTTTTCTATAAAAAAGTTTCACAAAATGTGAGCCTCCTTTTCTATAGAAAAAGTGTCACAAAATGTTACTCTTTTTTTTATTGAATAAGTGTCACAAAATGTGAGACTCATTTTCCATAGAAAAAGGTTCACAAAACGTGAGACTCCTTTTCTATAGAAAAAGCGTCACTATATTTGAGACACTTTTTCTCTAGAAAAACTGTCACTAACAAAAAAAGTGCCACAAGATTTTCTATAAAAAAGAAGTGTCACAAAATACGAGACTCTTTTTCTATAGAAAAAGTGTCACAAAAAGTGAGACCCTTTTTCTATAGGAAACATGTCAATCAATGTAAGACTATTTTTCTATAAAAAAAGTGTCACAAATGTGATACTCTTTTATTACAGAAAAAGTGTCACAAAATGTGAAACTCTTTTGCAATAGAAAAAGTGTCACAAAATGTAATACTCTCTTCTACAGCCAAAGTGTCACAAAATGCGAGACTCTATAGAAAAATGTGAGACTTTTTGTAAAAAAGTGTTTTGGTTTTGAACATGAGTTGCCAACTAAACAACTGATTTTAATTTCTATGGGCAAGCCCAAGATCGTTAAAATTTCCCTTGGACAAAAAAAGGTTTCAAAACTTAAAATTATGGAACATTCCCCCATACAGTAATGAATGTGGAGAGTGTTGATGCGAACGATTCTGGACTGATGGGAGATGCATCTGGCATTTCCGAAACCGGTAACGAATGGTAACGAATGCGACCTCTGTCATAACATGGAGGACAAAGCTAATGTCACAAAGGGTGATATTCGGGTCGAAGCCCATTCAGTAAAGAATGCGGAGAGTTTGTTGCCTCAGAGCAGATGGGACAATATCTGACTTATTCGAAACCAAATCTGGGGACAACAACGACCTCCATGATAGTACGGAGGACAAAGCCAATAACACGATGGAGGAAAAGTTGGTGGAAGAATTATAAGATGTTGTGGTTCCTACAAATAAACCTCCATCACCCTAAGACAGCATTAGTTGCACTCTTACTCCTGCGTTAGTAATCCTCCTTCACATAACACCAATGGATATATTCGGTACGAAAGATGCGTCAACGTTGGAAGTTGGACTGCATACCACACTGCAATGGAAGAGCAGTGATTGTAGCTATAGCGCGATCTTGATGAAGATAACAACACCACAAAATGTGGGCTGTGCTCCCTCTAAGAGCCTTTTTTAACACAATGATACCATTCAGGGAGTCTTGAATGAGGAACATTTCGGGTTGTGGATCCTCCATAAATTTTTACACAGATGGATCGAAGCTACACGAACAAGTGGGCTTTCAAGTCTATTCGTAAGAGCTTGTGTTGAGCCTGGCTCGAAGATTGCCAGATCAATGCAGTGTTTACCAGGCAGAGATGCTAGCAATAAAGAAAAGGGCTGACTGGTTGAGATGCAATGTCTTGTCTACAACCGCAGTCAACATCTATTCCGTCAGTCAAGCCGGGGTCAAGTCCCTGGAGTCAATGTTTCTGAAAACAAGATCTGCCCTTAACTGCCCCACGTCTTTAAATGAGATGGCCAAGCAGTTTGATATACGACTCATATGGGTGTTCCAGGGCATAGAGACATTCCAGGGAATTGCAAAACCGCTGAGCTTGCAAGACAGGGAACTACCTTACAGCTTGGGATGTGTTGGTATGCCTCTAGAAACTTGGAAGCAAAATCTACGGCGAGAGGATCACATTGATGGACGTGTGAGACTACACGACAGATTTGGCCTTATCTTGATCAGATGTGCACAAGTGATCTGATATCGCTTCCAAAAAGAAAAGATTTCGATGGTTGTTGCAGTGATTATCCGACACTGTCTTATAGGAAAGCCGCTCTATGTGCTATTATGTGTGTCGTCAAATGACTTTTGCCGAAATTTAATGGATGATGAAGAGTTGGAAACTATTGAACACTTTAACACGAGATGGGCATATGGATGGACGTGACTAGACGACAGATTTGGCCTTTCCGTGATCAGAAGCGCACAAGTGAGCTGATTTTGCTTCCGAGAGAAGATATTTCGACGATGCTTGCTGTGATTGCCGTACACTGCCTTATAGAAAAGCGCGCAGATCGGTTAAATGTGCCGTTAATTTACTTTTGCCGGAGTTGTATGGATGAGGAGGAGTTGAAAACTATCAAACACTTTATCTGCCATTGTAGATCACTGGGATCTGCACTATCTTTCTGATTTGTCGGATGTCAAATTCAATATCTTAGGAGTTAAGGATCTTAAATTGGTTTACCGACAGGGATTAGTAGTGGAATTTCATTAACGTCTCGTGGACCACGAGTTGTGGTATCACAATCAGAGTCCATGTGCTGAAGTAAAGCGTCAGCATCCCACTTACAACCTAACCTCAACAAAGGGATATTTTCAGAAATTCTTTTTGTTTTCGTCATTTATCTTAGCAAATGAGAAGCCCACCGAAGAGGTTAACAAGATGCCACTTTTTCGTGACAAACAACCAGATCGCCTTAAATGTCTCTAGGATAAAAAAAAACTGAAATTATGGAACATTCGTTCATCAAAGAAAGATATTAAAAAGTTGTTACTTTTTTAGCGTTTTTTTGTTTGTTTTGAAAATGGTGTGACACATGAGTTGCCAGCGAAAGTTGGTACCAATATTATTTGGAAATACTACCAGATCGCCTAAAAAATTTCTTGAACAGAAAGGTGTTACCAGATTAAAGTTCGTTCATATTTTATAAAGAATTTAATGATTTTAAGAAATTTTTAATTTTTTTTTACCAAAGAGAGATATTAAAAAATGTGTTCTTTGCCATGAATCTTTTCGCTTTTTTCCTAAAGTTTTGCAAATGAGTTGCCAACCATAGTAGCGAATTTGATGCCACTTTTACTTGACAATATTAGCAGTGCGTCTTTAACGTACAGTGGCCGTCAAAAGTCTGTAGTAGATCGTTTATGACAAAGTTTAAAAAAATAGATATAATTATTATTAAACAAATATTTTTGTAAAAAGTGCTGTGTAGGCAGCTTACCAAGCTTAAATTTAAGCTTAATGGCGTCTAGATTGAGTAAATATTAAATGTGATACGAGGGTCGAAATGGAAACTGAAATTATTGAAAGACCTTTTCGAAATCTAATAAAATGTTCAACAAAATTTAAAGTTTTGACAAATTTGACAAATTTTTATTTTAAAGAGACATTGAAATACTCGTTACTTTATTTTAGTGAGTATTTTCTTTGTTAACCTCAAAATTTGGGACATTTTCTGTAGAAAAAGTGTCTTAAAATTTGATACTTTTTTTGTGCAATCTGTAAAAATAAGTTCAAAGTTATGAAAAATCTATCAAGTATCATTATAATACTCTTTAAAGAGCTATAAAATCTTTTCCATATAATATATTCGCTAATATAATTTTTTTTTGCTAAATTTCAAAGAAAAATAACAAAAAAATAAAAAATTATATAGGTAAAGTAGGAATAAATACAAACACTCAAAATTTTTTATTTTTTTTTATGTTTTTATTTCATGTTTTATATTTCTGTGTTGAATTTCTAAACTTATACTCCAAAAACACAAAAAAAAATACACGAGTTTAGTTTTTTTTTTTTTTTTGAAATTTTATTCATACCAAACAATTTTTCATTCAAATTTTTATATTTTTGTGGTTTTAAACTTGTTTTTTTTTTCTGTATGAACGTCTTTTAAATTTTTGTTAGGTTTGTATTTCTTTTTTTTTGCTGCATAAGTTTTAGAGAGAAAACAACGTTAGATATTTTGCCGAATCTGGTTTTATTGAATTTATTTTTTAATGCCCACCTTAATATTTGTCGTATTCCTTAGAAAAAAACAATTTTTTGAGATTTCTAAAATAAATGTAGGCAAATCTTTGTTAATTTTTTTCGTTGTTAATTTCAAGCTACAAATAATTTATTGACATCTAGATGCGGCTAAGGTTTTGATTTTGATTTCTAATGTTATTTATTAATATTTTATGTTAATTATGTTTACCATTGATGTTGTTGTATTATTAAACAAAATATGTCCAAATATTTAGATACTGGTTTTTATTTTAAATAACGATTTTTGTATATTTTTTCTGTTTTGAAATTTTCAAGAACATTTTAACATTTACGTTTATTTTATAGATTTCTTAATAAAAAAAAAAATTATGTGACTTGTTTTAAAAGATTTTTATTTGAATTTCGGTAAGATTAAAAGCTAAATATAAAACAAATAAAAAAAAATTGCCATACATAACTAATTTAAAATAAATTATATAAAGAGTTGTCGAAATACAGATTTCAAGTTGACGATAAAACAAATTTAAGATATTAAAAAAAAAAGTTTATAATTTATTTAAATTTATAATGCATTTTCAGAATTATTAAATTGTATACAAAATATGTAAAAACTATAATCTGGTAACCCTTTATAGTTTAAGGTAGATGTGAAACGATCTGGTAGCATTATTAAGAAAATTAACATCACACTTGTAACTTTAGTTCGCAACTCATGTGCAAAACCAAAATACAACAAAAACTCGCTTAAAAAAGGAACGTGTTCCTTAATGTCTCTCTGTATTAGGAAAGATTTTCGCTATTTTCAGAATCAAATTACAATTCTACACAAAAAAGGTTCTGACCCAGAAACCAGACCTACAAATCTTAATGATTTCGACCCCTAAACTTAAATCTGCCATCAAAAGTAGAACAAAATGAGCAGACTAACCCGGAGTTATAGAGTATTACATCGATCGTTTTGTAGATCCGGCATCACCAAAGATAATTGGAAAATTCTGGCAATGCCAAACTAAAGTTCAAACGTAAAGCAAAGAGAGACAAAAAACAATCTGCATTCTCACCACTGTTGCCAACTATTTTTAACCAAAAACCTCTAAATTCCACTAAAAAAGCGCTAGAAACTGCCAAAAATAAATTTAGCGGGGAAAATTTAAAATTCTCCCGCTTAAAGCTAAGTACTCTGTTCGGTTTCACGGGAAAAAATCTGTCAAACTCCATATAAAAAAAAAAAAAAAATTGGCAACGCGAGGAATAAAGGGGAAATTGTTAAAAAAGTTTTCACTCATTTTTATTATACAAGACAATTTAAATTGCCGTGAAAAAGTGACATTTCAGTTTTGTTATGATCGTTTCTTTCTTATCATTGTCAAAAGTTCTTGATTTTTAAATGTTTTATTGCAATTTGAGGCGTTTAAAGTTTAAGTGAAATTTTCACCGTAAGAAACAGAGTACTTAGCTTAATTACGAAAAACAACGCTGAAAACCAAAAAACTTGGCATTTTTGATTGACAAAAAAAGAAAAATTAAAAACCCTCCAAATAATTTTTTCTACGAAAAATCAAATTCTCCCGTTAAGTTAAAACCCACGGGTTTAAATCTACTTTTTTGACACCTGTCACGAGTGTCGAGTCTGTATTAGTCTGTGACATCGC
Organism: Pegoplata infirma; assembly: GCA_963921195.1. Taxonomy (NCBI): domain Eukaryota; kingdom Metazoa; phylum Arthropoda; class Insecta; order Diptera; family Anthomyiidae; genus Pegoplata; species Pegoplata infirma. The sequence goes on from OY992540.1 coordinate 204,412,277, forward strand.
CTTAAATGCACTTTAGGCAAAAAAGGTTTGCCATAGTAAAGTTGTTACTTATTTTCTCACCAAAGAGAGACATTAAAGAAAAACGTTACTTTTTTTAGCGAATCTTTTTGTTCTATTCCATGATTTCGCTCATGAGTTGCCAACTAAAGTGTAGTAAGAGCAAGTAAGATGCCACATTTATTGGCAATACTAACTGATCGCATTAATTGCCATTTTATTAAAAATGGTTACCAGATCATAGATTTAAAATTTTTTACATATAATTGAATTCATTGAATAATGTAAATTCCTGAAAAAATGTCCAATTAGAATGAAAAATAGAACAAATTTGATATCACATTGGCTTTATTTGTCAAATATGTCGAGTTGCCATGGTTGACGATTGACGATTGAGATGCGTGTTTTACTTTGTAATACTATTAAATGCCCTTTGCAAATGTGCTTTGCACAAAAAAGGGTAACCAGATTATTAATTTTACATATTTTACATTATTCTTAAAATGCATTAATAACACAGCTCTACAAAAAAAGTTTGTGACCCAGAAACCAGTCCAAGTTTTAATGTATTTCGACCACCTAAACTCGAATCTGTTATCAAAATAAAGATCTATCGTTGGGTTTTCTTGTTATCTTACAAGGAAGGTCCCCAAAACGTCCATTTCAGATTTCTTTTTAAAATTTACACACAAGATAGAGCAAACAAATCTATATCAAATCTTTATGTATTTTGATCTCCTGAACTCGATTCCGATATCAGAATTTAATTCTATCGTTGGGTTTTCTTGTAGTCTTGGCAGGAAATTTCGCAAAGGAAAATACCTGATTTTTATAAATTCCGACCCAGAAACCAGACCTACAAATCTTAATGTATTTCGACCGCCTGAGCTCGAATCCGCCATTAAAATAAAAATGGGGTTTCCTGTAAACTTACAAGGAAAGTCCCCAAAGAGACCGTTCCAGATTTCTTTGAAATTTTTACACAACATAGAGCAAAAAAACTTAATGGAATCTTTATGTATTTCGACCTCCTGAACTCGATTGCGCCATCAGAATAAAATTCTATCGTTGGGGTTTCTTGTAATCTTGCAAGGAAAGTCCTCAAAGTGGAACTACCTGTTTTTTTATTTTATTTGTACACAAGATAGAGAATCGGTGAGTGGAATCGAGTTCAAGAGGTCAAACATAAAGATTCGATTCAGGTTTTTTCTATATTTTGTGTATAAATTTCAAAGAAATCTGAAATGGTCACTTTAGGACCTTTCTTGTAAGATTACAGGAAAACTCCACGATAGATTTATTTTTGATGGCAGATTTAAGATCTGGAGGTTGAAATTTATTAAGATTTGGTCTGGTTTCTGTATCACAACCTTTTTTTTTGTGGGACTGTGTTATTAATGCATTTTAAGAATAATTAAAGCTGGATTTTTTTGCTAACCTGTATAAATTATCCCATACAAATTTGACGTTTTTTAACTATATACGGCAAATTTATGTCAAATTTGTATGGGATAATTTATACACGTTAGCAAAAAAATCCACCTTAAGTTCTATATAAAATATGTAAAATCAATAATATGGCAACCCTGTTTAGTGCAAAGGACATTTAATAGTAGTATTACAAAGTAAAAAAGGCATCTTAATCGTCAATATGGTTGGCAACTCGACATATTTGACAAAAAAGCCGGTGTGTTATGCAATTTGTTCTATTTTTAAAGAAAGTGATTCTAATTCTAATTGGAAATTTTACAGAATATAACATTAATTAAAAAATCATTAAATTTTATGTACAAAATTTAAAATCTATGATGTGGTAACCCCTTTTTGTCTAACAAGGGAGGTCTTTCAGAGGGCACCCACCGATTGTGGAAACTTGCATATGAGAATGAGGGAAGAAGTATAAGAGTTACCTGGTTTTTTTAGCTGCCCAATCTCAAATTTAAAAAAGTGTTGCCACATTATGAAAAAATTAGGTTTTTCGGGAAAATCCGAATAAAATCCGAACTAGCATAAATTTCGCCAAACGCAAAAACACGGGTCAGCTTAATTTTAATAGAGATTGTTATATATGATTTTGGCCAAATTTTAATGATACACCATTGGAAAGGCCTTCAAAAACCTTTCTATCTGTATACAACATTCATATAGTTTCTTTTGAAGAAATGTAAAAAATCCTGAAAAAACGAAAAAAATCCCATTTTTCCGACTCCCCTTTGACCCGCAGCTAAAAAAAAAAACATATACAAGTTTCAGGAGAATCGGTGGGTGCCTTGTAAAAGACAGTATAGTTGGCAACTCATGTGCAAAACTATGGGGCCAAAACAAAAAACTCGCTAAAATAAAATAAACAAGTAACAAAAGTTAAATTCGGCCTTGCCGAATGTATTGATACCCTCCACAATTTCCAAAAGATAATTGCAAAAAACTTTGTTTAAAAGGAAATTACTTTTGAAAAAAAAAAAAAAAAAATTTCCAAAAAAAAATTTCCGCGAAAAAAATTTTGGTGAAAAAAAAAATCCGCGATTTTTTCTTTTTTTGTCAAAAAATATGTTCGTAATTGTTTAGATACCATTCGGTGTTTAATTATGTTCACATATGTCAATCAGCAGTCGAATTAAAGCATTTTGTATTTTTAGGTTATGTTGAATGTACAAAAATTTTTGAGGTGTCCTTACATTTTCGTTCATAACTTTTTAACCGCTAAACTGATATCGCTCAAATGAAATACCAAACTTATCGGGAGAACTTCCAATAAATATGTTAAGTTTCAGTTATCTCCGTGTTATATTTTGGCAGTGATCACCATTTCAACAGACAGACAGACATCGCTAGAATGTCTTAAAATCGATCGGGGATTATGAATATATACACTTTATGGGGTCCCAGACCGATATTTCAATGAGTTACAAACAGAATGACAAACAAAAGCCTGAGATTCGTAAAAGCTTTTCCTATAGGAAAAAGTTTTAGACTGTATAGGAAAAAGTTTTAGATTCTGAGACACTTTTTTCTATTAGAAAAGTATCAAATTCTAAGACACTTTTCTTATGAGAAAATAATTCTAAAACACTTTCCTGTTGGAAGAATTCACAGATTCTGAGACATTTTCCTACAGGAAAAAGTCTGCGGATTTGATCACTTTTCTTAAAGCAAAAACTCTAATATTCTAAGACACTCTTCCTATTAGAAAAAGTCTTAAATTCTAGGACAACTGTTCTGTAGGAAAAAGTATCAGATTTTGAAATACTTTTCTTATAAGAAAAAGTTCTAGATTCTGATAAACTTTTTCTAGACGTTTTCCAGGAAGGGTTTTCTTTTGAAAAAAAAAAAAATTGTTGAGTGTTAGACAATTTTACTATAAGAACAAGTTTCAGATTCCAAAAAAATTTTTCTATTAGAAAAAGTTTAAGATTCTAAGAAACTTTTTCTATAGAAATCCTAGTTTTTTCCAAAAAAGCCTCCGGTATAGAAACATTTGAAAAGTTATCAGAATCTCAGACTATTTTTCTATAAAAAATTCTTAGAATTTAAAACTCTTATACAACAAAAGTTTGTCATTCTGAGAAACTTTTTCTATAGAAAACGTCCTCGATTCCGTATTATATTCACTCTATCTATATCTATCTCTATCTCTGTCTTTCAGTCTTCTTTTGAAAACTTTATCCAGATATATTTCAAGGTTATCACATTTTTATTGAACTTTTATTGATCATCTTGCCCAGAAAAAAAAACGAAGCATTGGAAAAAAATTTAAAAAAATTTAATAACATAAAAAAAAATTATAATGTTCAAAAGAAAAAAAAAAACATTTTCTATACCTTGTAGTATCAAATTTTTTCTTAAAATTCTTGGAAATTTCTAATGATTTGAACAATATTTTTTTTTTTCATTGGAGGTTATTTGTGTTCAGCTTAATTCAATGATGAGTTACTAATGCCACTGTTAGAGTTTGTACAAAATTTTTAAATAATTTATAACATAATTTAAGAACTTGCAACAACGCTGCAAAAACCTTTTATGGAAAAAACAAGGATTTAACATTAGACGATTTCAAAGGAAAAAATATTAAAAGAAATCTTCTTTGAATGTATAGGATTAAAACTCAATTGTGTTTAAATACAACGGAAGGTGTTCAAGGCTATAAACTTCAAATATTTTCGCTATAGAAAGGATAAAATGTGTGTTAAACAGTGATGGGTTGAGTTAAAAGGGAATAAGGGAAGAAAAAAAGTCTCCTATTTTGGAGACATTTTTTTCATATAAAAATAGTATTCGATTTGCTAGATTCTCTCCAATTTCGGACACATTTTTTCCATTTAAAAAAAGTATCAGATTTCCTAGATATTTCTTGTAAAGTTATTATGGATTTTGGAGACATTTGTCGAATAATGAAATCAATGATATTATAGAAAAAGTACCAATTTCGGGTACTTTTAAAGTTTTCCGGAGAGTTTTGCAGAAAAGTAAATATTTTAAAAACACTTTTTCGTTAAAAAATCTACCAAATTTCGAAAAAAAAACTTTTTTTAAAGGAAAATTATTCGATTTCAAAATTTTGGTACCCTTTGAAAAATGTACTAAAATTTCTCATTTTGGTACTTTTTATTTTTCTAATCCTTAAAGAAAAGTATCTTATTTTGGAAGCACTTTCCGTATCGAAAAATTATCTGATTTCGCAATTTTGGTACCTTTTTATAAAAAAAAATAATTATTAAAATTGAACATTTTGGTACTTTTTGTTACAATTTGCTCTGTAAAAATACTTTTTACTTTTCTAATCCTTAAAGAAAAGTATCTTATTTTGAAAGCACTCTCTATATCGAAAAATTATCCAATTTCGGAATTTTGGTACCTTTTTTCGTAAAAAAAAAATGATCAAAATTTAACATTTTGGTACTTTTTGTACTTAAAACACGAAAAAGAAAAACCGTGTACAAAAAGTCTCCGATTTTCGAATAATATTTAATATTAAAAAAAGGTACCGTAAATGATCCATTGTGAACGAAAATCGTACATTTTGGTACGATTTTGTTACAAATTCCTCTTATCCGCCAAAATCTTGTAAAAAGTACTGTGTAGAAAAAGTCTTCGATTTTGGAAACACATTTATCTAATCCGAAAAACATTCATAAAAAGTACTGTGTACAAAAAGTCTCCGATTTTGGAAACATTTTATGTATTAAAAAAAAGGTACCAAAATTAGTACCATTGTGGCCATTTTTCATAACAATTTACAATAATCCCCAACAAAAGAACTGTCGATTTCGAAAACATTTTTCGTATTAAAAAAAAAAAAAAAGGTACCAAAATAAGTACTGTGTAGAAAAAGTATCCGATTTAGGAAACACATTTATCTAATCCGAAAAACATTCATAAAAAGTACTGTAACAAAAAGTCTCCCATTAAGCAAACATTTTTCCTCTAAAAAAAGTACCAAAATTAGTACCATTGTAGCCATTTTTTATAACAATTTACAATAATTCCCAACAAAAGAACTGCCGTTTACGGAAACATTTTTCGTATTAAAAAAAAGTACCAAAATTCGTACTCTTGTGGGCCTTTTTTCGTAACAATTTTGCAATAATCCCCAAAATAAGTACTGCCTCAGTACTACTGCGACACCAGTTCATAGTAAAGTATTTTATTTCCATACCAAAGAAAAAAGGTAGCAAATGATCATACTCATATGATGGTAGATTCACTCATTTTGCAATAAACAGTACCTAGCTAGAAAATTATAAATAAAGTACCAACTTAAGAAAATAAAGACTTATCAGACACATTCTGTGAACTTGATGGGGAAACGGCAGAACACATTTTCTGGAAATGACCTAGGGAAAACATACTGGACATAAAGGGAGGCATCTGTAATTCCTAAGACCGAATTTACATAAGGCAATTTTAATTGCGGCAATTTTTATTTTCTAGTGTATCAGAGAGAGAGAGGGAAGAATCTTAGATCTCTCTCTGATACACGATAAAATAAGAATTGCCGCAATTAAAATTGCCTAATGTAAATACGGTCTAATGAACACAGGAGAACCAATATGAATAGGCGAAAAGGTTGGTTACTCCATCCTCTGAGATACCTAGACGATTATTCTCTCCGCAAGACTGGTTGCCTCACTAGATATTGTTATCATCGGTATCAACTTGAGAAGAAGGACTTACCAGACAATAAATTATGAAAATTCTGTGAACTTTATGTGGACACGGCAGAACACATTCTCTTCGAATGACCAATGGCAAACGTGCTCGATCAACATACACGGTTTTACCTTAAAACCCCTCTTGTTTTTGTGGGAATGAATTTCAACTAACATTGTCTCAACATTTTGGAAACCTTCCAGGTTGCTCAAATGATCCGATTGGTCGTGGAGTTAGCCATTTTCATAATCTTATTGAAACTTCCATATCGACCCGAATTTTCCATTTTTTATTTTTTACTCTGATCCCCTTTTTTTAATGTGTTGCCAATTAAAGTGGTGAATGAGATTTTGGCAAAAATTGAAATTCTCTTACTAAAGAGAATTTTTTTGGTCTGATCCTGTGACTTAGAAAATACATAAACTTCAATAGAGATTGGAATGGATCTGAAAAGGAGCAGACTGTTATATCATCTCATTTGTAAATGTCTGGCACTTCTCTAGAAACGGAATCGTAGGTTCACATATACTGGAAAAATGATCGTCTCGATAATTTCCGTTTCTAGTGAAGTGCCAGACATTCACAAATGAGATGATATAACAGTCTGCTCCTTTTCAGGTCAGATCTAAAACTTCAAACATCAGTAACTAACCGAATATGTCCCAGAAAACATGAACGTTCCCGGAAAGTGTGTTCTTCTTATGATAGGTTAGGTTTTAAGTGACTTTTTTTTTAGTGAGGTCCGTTATGACTTGACATTGTGTACTTGACGTAGAAAGCTCTTTTCTATAGGAGTCAGAGATCGGCACACTGGAAGATTGGTTATCACCCGAGGAGACTCGGCTTTCAATTAAATAGGCACTGTGGAAATTGGCTTCTATCTGAATTGCCATATAGAATAATCAAATAATTGGCGCCCAGGCAGGGGCTAGAGTTTGAATTGCAAATTAGTAGAGTCCGACCGAAACCAGTTCTCGTGGCCGAACCGAAACCGAACCGAATATTCGGCCGATAAAGTAATATTCGGCCGAAACCGAGCCGAAACCGAAACTTAAAAAAAATTACCGCCTGGCATGAATAAAATTATTAAAAAGTTGTTAAAGATAAATATACAGCATATAATGCTTTTAAACCATAGGAATGTTGTATTTTTGAAAACAAAAAATATGTTTTTTAAAAAACTTACAAAAAAATTTTATATTTCGTTTGAAGATTAGGAGAAAATAATTTTTGAACTGAAACACTTTTACATTTATTGCATAAACTTGTAACATTTTCTTCAATTGAACCGAATCAAGTGTAATGAAATACGAAATCAAAAAATTCAGCGACTTTTTTACATATTTTTTAAAATACCAAAAGGTTTCGGTTTCGGCTAATATTCGGCCAAAATTTTGCCGAATACCGAATAGTGGCCGAAACCCCATTATTCGGCCGAAACCGAGACCGAAACCGAATATTCGGTCGGACTCTACAAATTAGAGATACAGAAACCACCTTCAACGTGGAAGAGTCAAACCAAAATCAGGATGGAAACCAAGCGATTTAGCAACTTTTGTATACAACATTGTGTACAAATTCCCTCGGTTAAGCTTATTTAACTAAAACAAAGTCTAAAATAGAAAAATCAAACGTTTGTGGCCTTAATTCAATTTTAATAAAACTTACTCCAAATAAACATAGAAATTAGGAAAAATTAACTTCAAGAATTTTTAAAAAATCTGGCGCCCAAGTAGGGCACGACGTCTAGAGTCGGAGTTGCAAAGTGGAAATACAGAGAACACCTTTAACGAGGAAGAGTCATATCAAAATAACGACAATAACCAAACGATTCAGTAACTTATTGTTATGGAAATGGGAAATACAGAAATAAACTTTAACGTTGAAAAGTCAGAACAAAATCAAGATGGAAACCAAGCGATTCCGCAACTTACTAACAAACATTGTATACAAATTCACTCGGCTAAGCTTATTTAACTAAAAGAAAAATTTTAAAATCAGTCGTTTATGGCCTTAATTCAATTTTAATCAAATTTACTCCAGATAAACATAGAAATTATGAAAAATTAATTTAAAGATTTTTTTAAAAAATCTGGCGCCCAAGTTGGGGCCGACTTCCGGAGTCCATTTTGGAAAAAATAACCAACCGCTATAGCACCTAATCAGCCAATGTTGAGTAGGTTCTTCAGATAAAATTGAACACTAGAATTTTAAAAAAATTGGCTCCCAAACAGGGGCCAGATTTTAAATTTTCAAAAAAAGTATCGATTGAAATGCCTCTAATGCAATGCTACCTGATCATCATAAATTACGATTGATATGTTATCAAAAATGGAAGATTCTCGCATCAAAGAGATGCTTAGATAAACTCTTTACTTATTCCTGCTAGTTTTTATATCCTGGTACCATGGTGTTGCATATGAGTTGCCAACTAAAGTAGCGATTGAGATGTCACCTTCAGTTCTCAATGCTACCAGATCGTCTTAAATTCCCCTTAAATATCAATTCCATATCTTTCCTACTAGCCAGTGTTGCCACATCAGATTTTTTCTAAAATCCTTAAATATCATTTAGAATCCCAAAATCTCCAAAATAACTTAATCTTTCCTAATCCTTATACCTCCTACTATATATCACACACAATGTTTGTCCAGGCGTCTACACTTATATTATCATATGCGTGTATTTCATGTCTGTGTGTATGTTTCACATTTTCATATTTTTTTGGGTATATTTTGTAAGTTGTGTTGTTGTATACTTATTTGAGTGCAGCAGCAGTAGCAGCAGATGTTGTATGTTTAACCGAATTCGTAATCCGGATACCAGGGTTATATAAACTAAAACACATTCATACAGAAAAGTGTGTTTTAACTAAAGCCACAACCGGCTATACAAAAACAAAAAACACAGAAGAGAGTATTCAAAAATCGAAATACACAAAACCAGGGATGAATGGAATGCAGGCCGGCCGGCAAACAGTAATGTACTCAAATTCTGTTGTGTGTTTTTTTTAGAGATTTTTCATTGTCAAGCGTTAATTTTTCTAAACTAAATTAGATGATTTTTTACCTGTATTTGTTTTTTTTGGAACAAAATACTTATGAATGTGGATTTTTTTTTTTTTTGTACTCTTATCCTGGTTACGGTACAGTTTAAATGTTAAGTAGAAGTTTAAAAATGTAGAGTAATGACTAAAAAAAAATTGTTGCCAAGGTAATGGTTGGATTTTGAGTGGAGTTTTTTTTTGTTAAAATTAATTCAATCGAGATGGAAATGGTGTTTTTGAAGAAGATTTATTTGGGGAAATTTTATAACGATCAGTATCCATTCTTTCTTGTCAGAAGACTTACTAACTCTTACTCTTGCGAAGAGCTTAAGAGTACATGAAGGTTTTTAACAATGTAATCCACCGTCTCCTTATTCCCAGGTACACCATTTCCAACAGTTGTTATTATTACAATTTCCCGTCACATTGACTTATGTCGCTGTCCAACAATGAAATGTCATCTCTTTCTCCAGAAGTCTACAATCATTTCTCATAAGGGACAGTATAAATATGGATTGTAATCTCCTCTGGATTGTAGGATCTCCACATAACCTTGAGCGCTTTGCGCGTGTTGGCGTTTCCCTACAATGACTGAACTTTCCTCATCATAGCGTAGTCTACATATTCTCTCTTTTCATATTCTGTGTTGGGACACGAGCATCATTGCTTTATCATGTGGTAATCGAACCTCCTTTTATTGTCAATTCATTGGATTTGTTGTTTTCCTTTCATCCCACGAACCTAACAGATGTAAACTTTCATTTTGTATCAATACATTATGTCCTTGCACTACCTGACCATGGATGATAATAGTCGCAACACAAACGTGGTCTTCTAATGATACCAGACGCACGATATCTCTTCTCACTAGACTAGACTGCAATTCAATAGACAATGTCTAAAAATTATGACACTATATTATCTGCTTAGCGAAATTCCAAAACTTATCCGAATCAGAAAGCAGTCACAGGAAAAATCCAGCGATAAGACTTAGACTGCAATTCAATAGACGATGTTTGAAAACTATGAGGGCCGATATTTTTGCTTTGTGAAAGTCCAATACTTCACAACAAAAATTATAGAATCGAAGATGACAACCTAGGAAGACTACAAGTTAAATCTAGTACTTCGAAGATCAGCTTCTATCGAGTAGTGAAATCTTTAAACCTGAGTCTTGTAAACCAACGAACTTACCAGATCGGTCCCAGAAACTGTGGAACACTTATGATACCAGATGTTCGAAGCATCTTCTCAATAGGAGTCAGAGAGATATCTCAGGGCTAGTAACTATGTTAACTGGTCACTGGAAGGTCGGTGGGAATGCAACACTGTCGAAATCGGCATAGATCTGAACATGAGAAGACTGACTACCATCCACCTTGCGAATTTACAGCATTTATACTTCACAGTAGGAGTCTTAGAGATATTTCAGGACTAGTTATTGTGACTTGGAGAAGACTTGGACTTTAATAGGAAGAAGGAGAATACTGTTTATCATCTCATTTATGAATGTTTAAACCTAAGTCTTGTAATCCGACAATCAGAGAAATATCTCAGAACTTGTTACTCTAATAACTGGTCACTAAAAAATTGGTGAGAATGCGAGAAGACTCGGATTTCAATTTAATAGACGCTATCGAATGACATGGACTGAAAAGGAGGAGACTAACTATAATATAATGTCCAGCATTTCAGGAAACTATGTTATACTTATGATAATAGAAGGTGTCGGAGAAATATCTTAGGACTAGTTACTGTGACTTGAAAGAAGACTTGATCTTCAATAGACATGGTCGAAGTTGGCATATATCTGCAAAGGCAGAGTCTGTATATCATCTCATTTGAAAATGCCCAGCACTTCACTTCACTAGAAACTGAATCGTAAGTTCACATATACTGGAAAAAGTATGTAGGCTGCAGGTTAGATCTAATGCTCCAAACATCAGCTCTTATTCAAGCAACTAACCAAATATGTCCCAGAAAACGTGAACATTTCAGGAAAGTGTGGACTTCTTATGATAGGTAAGGTTTCAAGTGACTTTTTTTATTAAGTCAGAGATCGAGGCACTAGAAGATCAGTGAGTCCCCGAGGAGACTCGGTGTTTAATTAACAATACACTGACGAAGTTGGCTTCTATCTAAATGGACAAATAATAATTGGCTCCCAAGTAGGGGCCACAGCTTAAATTTCTAAGTGGAAATAAAGAAACCACCTCCAACAAAGGAGAGTTAGGTCAAAATCAAGATGGATAATTCTGTTTTGATAAGTTAAAAAATTTAGTCCAAACTAAGAAATTCAGAAAAAGTGACTTGTAGAATTTTGAAGCAACTGGCAAACAAGCAGGGCCCAGAGTTCGAATTACAAAGTTGTAGAAGTGAAACCAAGTGATTTACTCTAGATAAATCACTTGGCTAAATCACTTGGCTCCTAAACGGTGGCCAGATTTTAAATTCCATATAGTTAGGCTAAAATCACGATGGCAACTAAGCGATTTATCAACTTATTAAAAAATATAGAGTAGGTACTTCAAATAAAGACAAAATTGACGACTAGAATTTTTTAAGCAACTGGCGCCTATGCTGGGGCCAGATTTTAAATTGCATAATGGTCGAGAAATAGTCATATAAAAATCACGATAGCAACCAAACGACTTACTAGCTGATATTAAGTTGGTACTCAACAATAGCTACTAAATCACTCGACTCAAACAGTGTCGAAACATAGAAACACAAATAAAACGACTTTGAGCCTGAAAAGATTCGGTTTTGAGGTTGTGAGGTACTCCAGATAAATCTATTTAGTAGGTGTACTCCAAATACACATAAAATCTACCAATAGAATTTGCAAGCAACTGGCGCCCATTAATAGGCCAGATTATAAATGGCATGGTGGTCAAGGAAAAGTCAGGGTTCTTTCGATTCAACAACTTATCAGCAAAGATTAAGTATATACCAAATCACTCGACTTATTAAATCAGAAAGGAATATTTGGTGTGACAGTGTCAAAAGGTGGAAACACAAATACAACTAAAAAGACTTTGAGCCTAAGAAGAGTCGGTTTTGAGGTTGTGAAAACCAAAGCTTCGGTTTTCACACCTACTGAGTAGGTACTCCAGATAAACTCTAAATACACATAAAATCTACCAATAGAATTGGCGCCCAATTAGGGGCCAGATTATAAATGGCATGGTGGTCAAGGAAAAGTGAGGGTTCAAACGATTCAACAACTTATCAGCAAAGATTAAGTATATACCAAATCACTCGACTTATTAAATCAGAAAGGAATATTTGGTGGGCCAGTGTCGAAAGGTGGAAACACCCACAATAGCGTTTGCTACCACAATTAAAAATATATTGAGCATAAAAAGAGTCGGTTTTGAGGTTGTGAAAACCAAAGATTCGGTTTTTAAACCTATTGAGTAGGTACTCCAGATAAACCTATTCTAATCTAATTCTAATCTACTAACAGAATTGGCTCCCAATCAGGGGCTAGATTTCAAATTGCATATAGTTAGACCAAATGATTCAACAGCTTATTAGCAAATATAGAGTAGGTACTCCACACAAAGGCAAAATTGGCTAATAGAATGTTTATGCAACTGGCGCCCAAACAGGGGCTAGATTTAAAAATGGCATAGTGGTCAAGGAAGATTTATGCCAACATCACGATATCAATTTAATGACTTACTAGCTAATATTGAGTAGGTACTTCAAATAAAACCAAAATTGACGACTAGAACTTTCTAGCATTTGGCGCCCAAACAGGCGCTAGCTTTTAAATTGCATAATGGTCGAGGAAGAGTCCAAAATCACGATAGAAACCAAACGACTTACTAGTTAATATTGAGTAGGTACTTCAAATAAAGCCAAAATCGACAACTAGAATGTTCAGGCATTTAGCGCCCAAACAGGGGCCAGATTTTAAATTGTATTGTGGACGATGAAGAAATAGGCTAAAATCACAATTGCAACCAAACGACTTACTAGCTAATATTGAATAGGTACTGCAAATAATGTCAAAGTTGACAACTAGAATTTTCAAACATTTCGCGCCCAAGCAGGGGCCAGATTTTAAATTGCATAGTGGTCAAATTCACGTAATCAACCAAACGGCTAACTAGCTAATATTGAGTAGGTACTCCAAATAAAGCCAAAATTGACAACTAGAATTTTCAAGCATTTGGCGCCCAAACAGGGGCCAGCTTTTAAATTGCGTAGTGATCGATAATATTGAGTAAAAAAATATTGATTCAAACGATTCAACAACTTTTCACCAAATATTGAGTAGGATTTGTTAACACAAATAAAAAGACTTCAAGCCTACACAGAGTCAAAAGAAAAGCTTTTCAGGTGAACTTATTAAACTACTTTTGAACTAAAGCAAGCGTTGTACAATAGATTAAGCCTCCAAAAACTTTTCTTGCTGGTTTTTTTTTTTTACAAAAAAACTCATTACTAAAATTTGAAATAAGCAGTTAAATTTGTTTAACAGATAATATGCCGAATAAGAGCAATGGTTTGCTGGTTGGTTGGCTACTTAACTTAGTTTTATATTTTTTTATTTTTTAGGCTAAAGAACCGCAGACATAAGCAACAATTTCAATTGTTTCATAACCAGGTTATATTTTTATATGTTGGCATAAAACATACTCTACACACAGTTTTAAACCCCAGGTCATTGAACTAATTCTACACTTTAACTACACTTATGTGTATATACAAATATATTGGTAGTTAATTCTGTGGCTTTAAACTTAAAATTCGGGTTAAGAACTTTTTGTTTTTTTCGTAACAATTGTTAAACAATATAAAATTTTGGTTTTCTGTTCTCATATGGTCTTTACAAGAAAAAAAAACAGAACGATGATCTTGGCCAAAAGATAGTACAAGTGTTCTAATTTATTTTCATGTTTGCAATTGAGGTCTGTCAGGGAGAGAGAGTATCAAAATCGCCTTGTGTAACTAAAAAAAATTTAAAAAAAGGGTTAAAGCTGGACAAAACAAGGTACAAGGAAAGGAAAGGCCAGGATAAATGTAATTTATTGTTGATTAAATGAACATTTGTTTTCTTTTTTTTCAGCCTTAAAACGAAATGCTTTCTTCGCTTTCGTTCGCTTGGTTAAAAATTTGGTATCCTGGGTTTTTTTTTTGTTTTAATGTCATTTCCTTTCCGTTTGCTATAAACATTTTTAGCTGTAACTATCTCTTCTGTAAGTTGCAAAAAAAAAAATAACAAACTGATCCTTGTTTTGCTACAGTTGCAAAACTTTCTTTTTGATTATTTTTATTTCGTTTACAAAAAAAGGGTTGCTTGGTTTTTTTAAAGTTTTATTGATGGCTTTTCTGTATTTTTGGAGTTTTTTTTCATATGTTTTTCAATAATGTTATTATTGTTGCTGCTGTTTTTTTTTCAGCCAAAAAAAAAAGAGCATCTGTCGTTAACCTACGGTTTTTAGGCTTAAAAGTTCAAGTTAAAAGTCTACACCTTGTTTTTAAATTTTCTTAATGCACATCGATGATTCACATATTGAATTGTATTAAATGAATGAAAGAAACATATGAATTTTGTTATAAAAAAACGGTACTTGTTTGTGTAACTCTTTTTTCATATAGGCCTAAATATTAAGTAACAAAAAAATACTGTACTATTGTCAATGACCTGAAATTAAAGTTCACATGGTAATTTAAGCTTGAAAGTTTAAGGGAATTTAGATTTAATGGCGGAAATTTTATTAAAGAAGTTTTCAGAAAGAAATCTAGAAAAATTTGGATAATTTCAGGCGGGCCATTTGAAAATTTTCAACTGAAATCCTTTAATAAATACAACTTTTTTCTTCTAGGTTGCAAGAAAACACAAAAACTAAGGCGGGCCTTTTTTGAAGGGACTTAAAAATTAAATAATTACGAGCAGTCCTTGTTAAATTTCAACAAGTTCAGGCGGGCCAAGTGTAAGCATTTAGAGGACGCGAACTGTAACATTTAAGCGAATGTTTATTATTATCAAAAAATAATTGCATAAATCCCATTAAATATTGTTAAAACGGAAAATTTAAGGAGGGCCTTACCAAACGGATTTGAATTAAAATGAAAAGTGTTTTTTTTTGCGCAAACTCGCCATAAGTTTTATTCAAACTCATAATCTTAGGCGGGCCATTTAAATGTTTTCAATTGAAATCCTCTTAGAAATATTTTGTTTTCTTCTTGGTTGCAAGAAAACTAAGGTGGGCCATTTTGAAGGGACTTAAAAATCAAAATATTACGAGCAGCCCATGCTTGATTTCAATATGTTCAGGCGGGCCAAGTGTAAGCATTTAGAGGACGCGAACTGAAAATTTTAAGCAAATGTTTATTAATATCAAAAACTAATTGCATAAATCCTATTAAATATGTCAAAAACACAAAAATTTTAGGCGGGCCATAACAAACGGATTAGAAACCCAATTTTAAATAGTTTTTTTTTAATTAAAAATAATGATCAAACTCATTATTTAAGGCGGGCCTTTTTAAAATGGATTAAGAAATCAAGTAATTTTGAGATGATGTTCTTAAAATTGAAAAAATGCAGGCGGGCCAAGCTTTTCGAAGGTGTGAAATACAAATTTTATCCTGAAAGCTTAAGGGAATTTAGATTTAATGTCGTTAATTTTATTAGAGAAGTTTACAGAAAGAAATCTAGAAAAAATTGGATTATCTCAGGCGGGCCATTTACAACTTTTTAATAGAAATCCTTTTATAAATAAATTTTTTTCTATCTTGCAAAAAACACCAAAACTAAGGTGGGCCTTTTCTGAAGGGACTTAAAAATCAAAACATTACGAGCAGCCCTTGTTAAATTTTCAAGTTCAAGTTCAGGCGGGCCAAGTGTAAGTGTTTAGAGGACGCAAACTGAAAATTTTAAGCGAATGTTTATTATTATCCAAAACTAATTGCATAAATCTCATTAAATATTGTTAAAACAGAAAATTTGAGGAGGGCCTTACCAAACGGATTTGAAACCCAATTTTAAATAGTTTTTTTTTTCAATTAATATTAAAAGTGTTTTTTTGTTTGTTTAATTCAAACTCATTATTTAAGGCGGGCATTTTTAAAATGGATTTAGAAAGAAAGTAATTTTGAGATGATTTTCTTAAAATTAAAAGAATACAGGCGGGCCAAGGTGTGAAATAAAAATTTTATCCTGAAAGCTTAAGGGAATTTAGATTTAATGTCGTTAATTTTATTAGAGAAGTTTAAAGAAATAAATCTAGCAAAATTTGGATAATCTCAGGCGGGCAATTTGAAAATTTTCAACTGAAATCCTTTAATAAATACAACTTTTTTCTTCTAGGTTGCAAGAAAACACAAAAACTAAGGCGGGCCTTTTTTGAAGGGACTTAAAAATTAAATAATTACGATCAGCCCATGCTTAATTTCAACAAGTTCAGGCGGGCCAAGTGTTAGCATTTAGAGGACGCGATCTATAAGTTTTAAGCGAATGTTTATTAATATCAAAAAATATTGCATAAATCCTATTAAATATTGTAAAAACACAAAAATTTGAGGAGGGCCTTACCAAACGGATTTGAAACACAATTTTAAATAGTTTTTTTTAAATTAAAATGAAAAGTGTTTTTTTTTGCGCAAACTCGCCATAAGTTTTATTCAAACTCATAATCTTAGGCGGGCCATTTAAATGTTTTCAATTGAAATCCTCTTAGAAATATTTTGTTTCTTCTTGGTTGCAAAAAAACTAAGGTGGGCCATTTTGAAGGGACTTAAAAATCAAAATATTACGAGCAGCCCATGCTTAATTTCAATAAGTTCAGGAGGGCCAAGTGTTAGTGTTTTGAGGACGCGAACTGTAACTTTTAAGCGAATGTTTATTATTATCAAAAAATTATTTCATAAATCCCATTAAATATTGTTAAAACTGAAAATTTGAGGAGGGCCTTACCAAACGAATTTCAAAACCAAATTTTAAATAGTTTTTTTAATTAAAATGAAAAGTGTTGTTTTTTTGCACAAACTCGGCATAAGTTTTATTCAAACTCATTTTTTAAGGCGGGCCTTTTAAAAATGGATTTAGAAATCAAGTAATTTTGAGATGATGTTCTTAAATTTGAAAACAGGCAGGCGGGCCAAGCATTTGGAAGGTGTGAAATGAAAATTTTATCTTAAAAGCTTCAGGGAATTCAGATTTAAGGCAGGGAATTTTATTAGGGAAGTTAACAGAAAGAAATCAAGAAAAATTTGGATAATCTCAGGCGGGCCATTTAATTTAATTTTTAATTGAAATCCTCTAAAAAAATCATTTTTTTATTCTAGGTTGCAATTAAAAAGATAAAAATTAGTGAGGGCCTTGTTCAAGGTATTTAAAAAAACAAATAATTACGAGCAGCACTTGGTTACAAAAAACAAAGAATCATGACTTTTTCTCGTTAAATTTAAATTTATTCATGCGGGCCAAGTGAACAAAAAAACTAAAACTTATGTAAGATTTTAAAATAATTGCAAAAACTCCCCATAAGTTTTATTCAAATACATTATTTAAGGCGGGCCTTTTTAAAATATATTTAGAAAACAAATAATTTTGATATAATGTTTTAAAAATTGAAAAATTGTAGACGTGCCAAGAATTTCAAAGATGTGAAATGGAAATTTAATCTTGAAAGGTTAAGGGAGTTTAGATTTAAAGTCCAAAATTTTATCAGAGAAGTTTTCAAAAAGAAATCTTGAAAAATTTGGATAATCTCAGGCGGGCCATTTAAAAATTTTCAATTAAAATCCTTCAATAAAGACAATTTATTGTATTTTTGTTAAGCAAATGAAACATTTTAATATCGGAAGAAGTTCTTTGTCCTGCACTTGGACCTTGGGGATTAGAAAACGTTTTTTTTGGTCCGCCCCCTTTTGTGGGCGTGGATTTCAATAAATTTAATAAATTAAATTTAAATAGTGATGAAATTGTATAACTTAAGTGCAAAACGCATAATAAATAAATTTGCAAACACAAACCGCGAGGGGGAAAAGTGAACCATCCCGACCCCCTCACAAAAAACGCCCCTGAAATATTTTTTTTTTAATTTTTTACATTTTGGAGGGTATAAAAAATTCGGCCCAGCCGAATTTAACACTCTCACTTGTTTGCTAACAAATTGGAACTTGTTTTAACCAAACTTTTGTAATAATGCATAAGGATCACTTTCTTTTAGCTGATTTGTCTATATTCATTTGTTTTCTTCGCCCCTTAACTTGGCCCGCCTGAAATATTGGATTTTTTTCATGTTATATCCTTCAAGATGTATGATAAAATTATTTAGGTAGTTGCAAACAAAGGTTTTAAGCCAGAAATGTAAAATGAATTTGTTCAAACGCTGTTTTTCTTTTAAATGGCCCGCCTGAAATTATTAAAATTCATGGAAATACTGTAATCCGCCTTCAATATATTGTATTTTAATATCATTTTTTCTAAGATTTTTTTGTTTTATGTATCATGTAGGTAGAGCCAAACGTTTTTAGTAAATAAAACGCTTATAAAAGGCAAATTGTTTATAAAGGACACTTTCTTTAAAATTATTTGATTTTTAGAACTCTTAACTTGGCCCGCCTGAAATATTTGGTATTTTCATATAATATTCTTAAAGATTTATGATTAAATCATGAATTAAAAGGATTTAAGTCGTATATGCTACAAAAAGAATTTGATTTGGTTTTTAATTGGCCCGCCTGAAATTTTTAAAATTCTGAGAGTTATGTTTATAAACATTTGTTTTTTAAACGACTTAATTTGGACCGCCTAAAATATTGGGTAGTTTATGTTATTTCCTTCAAGATTATTTGTTTTATAGTCAAATCATGTAAACATAATTCATAAAAAACATTTTTTTCAATTTGTCCCCCTGAAAATTTTCAAATTCCGAAAGATTTATTAATAAACATTTGTTTTCTAGAACCCCTAACTTCAGCCAGCTGAATTTCTTTGACTTATCATGTTTTTGTGATTTTTTAAAGTTTAAATTATGGAAGAAGTTATAATTGTTTTAATTGGCCCGCCTACAACTATTCAAATTCGTAGAGATATGTTTACAAGCAGTTGTTTCACAAGCCCTCCTAACTTGGACTGCCCTAAATTTTGGTTTTTATATAATTTTCTTAAAGATTTATTTGCAGAAACATAAATTTTTACAAAACTCTTTATTTTTTTAATTGGCCCGCCTGAAATAATTTAAATTTATTGAGATATATTTGTAAACAGTTGTTTTTCAAACCCCTCAAGTTGGCCCGCCTGAAATATTATAATTTTTTATATAATTTTCCTTAAGATTTATGGTCAAACCATTTATGTAGTTTTAATCAGTTTTATTTTAACAAATACTGTCTCTTTCCCTAGAAGATTTATTTGATTTAAACAGAAATTGTTACAAAACTTTTTATTTTAATTGGCCCGCCAGAAATTATTCTTATTTATTGAGATATATTTCTAACAGTTGGTTTTTTTTATTTTATAAACTTGGCCTGCCTGAAATATTATATATTTTTATATAATTTCCTTTAAGATTTATGGTTAAACCAATTATATAGTTTTAATCCAACGTTTTATATTAAAGAATACTTTCTCTTAAATGGCCCGCCTAAAATTATTTAAATTTGTAAATATTTTTTTAAAATATTTTTATTTTTGCCCCCTTAACTTGGCCCGTCTGAAATATTGCCTATATTTATAACATTTCCTTTATATCATTTCCTTAAAGATTTATTTAGCTTTAAATAGATATTTTAAAGAGCATTTACAAACAGTTGGTTTTTCGAACTCCTCAACTTGGCCCGCCTAAAATATTATATATTTTAATATAATATCCTTGAAGGTTTATGGTCAAACCATTTATGTAGTTTTAATTCAACGTTTTATATTATATTAAAAAAAACGCTTTATTTTAATTGTGGCCCGCCTGACATTATTCAATTTTATTGAGATATATTTATAAACAGTTGGTTTTTCGAACCCCCCCCCCCCAAACTTGGCCCGCCTGAAATATTAAATATTTTTATATAATTTCCTTCAAGATTTATGGTCAAACCATTTTTATGGTTTTTATTCAACGTTTTATATTGAATAATACTTTCTCCTAAATGGCCCGCCTGAAATTATTTAAGTTCGTAAAGATTTTTTAAAATAATTGTATTTTAACCCCTTTAACTTGGCCCGCCTGAAATATTGCATATATTTATAACATTTCCTTTAAGATTTAGTTTAGTAGTTTTTATTCAACGTTTTATATTGAGTAATACTTTCTTTTAAATGGCCCGCCTGAAATTATTTAAATTCGTCAAGATGTATTAAAAATATTTGTAATTTAGCCGCCTTAACTTGGCCCGCCTGAAATATTGCCTATATTTATAACATTTCCTGTATATCATTTCCTTAAAGATTTATTTTGTTTTAAACAGATATTTTTAAAGAGTTTTAAAAAATGTTTTATTTTAATTGGCCCGCCTGAAATTATTCATATTTAGTGAGATATATTAATAAACTGTATGTTATTCAAACCCCCCAACTTGGCCCGCCTGAAATATTACAAATTTTTATATAATTATCTTAAAGATTTATGGTCAAACCATTTATATAGTTTTAATCCAACCTTTTATATTAAAAAATACTTTTTCTTAAATGGCCCGCCTGAAATTATTTAAATTTGTAAAGATTTTTTAAAAATATTTCTCTTTAAGCCACCTTAACTTGGCCCGCCTGAAATATTGCCTATATTTACAACATTTCCTTTAAGATTTATTAGTTTTATACTCAATATACCCAGCAAAAAAAGAACATACTAAAATGTTAATAAAAAGTAGTTCAACTGCTGCTAAAGTAGTTCTAACTTTGCTGAAACTCTAGTGAATTTAACAAGGCGGTGTCGCTCAAAATAAGTAGTTTTTTTTTACATTTTTTAAGTACATATAAAGTAGTACTCATACTGTTGTCATAGTTAAAGTTTTTGTATGTAAAGTTTAATTACATCTTTAAGATCACTATTTAAGAGCATTTTTGCACTACTTAAAAAGTGTATTTTTAGAATTCATTAGGAAGTAGATTTAGTAAGCGATTCTGACGATGCCAATGTTCTAATAACATTACTAAACATCGAAAATGCGACTGGGACGCGACCTTATACACTTGATTACATTAATTCTGCTGGTCAAAAATCCAGTCTCCGCACTTTTCCATCACATCTGGTTTTTCAGAAAATTGTGGTCAAAGTTCAAAAAATCGCCGTTTTGGGTTAAGCTAAAACTTTCCTCTTTAAGATGCAGAACTCATTTGGTCAGTCGCCATAACTTTTTGGGCACCAATTGTATTTCAATGCTGTCATATCAAAAAAAAGTTTTTGGGGGAAAACACTTTAAAGCGACTGATGAATTGAGTTATACGTTTTAAGAGCAATGTTTGAGCTTTACCCTTAAAAAGTATGGAGACCGGATTTTTGACCAGGAGAATAATTGTAATCATGTTTATAAGCCTTATACTATAAGGTGGCGTTCCATTCGAATAAGGTTTTTTTCATATGATTTGTAGCGGCAAAAATCGTTTTTTTGGGAACAAGACATCATTGAGAGATAATTGGTGCCCTAGGGGTTAAGGCGACTGACCAAAAGAGTTCAGAATCCTTAAGAGCAATGTTTAAGCTTTAGCCTCGACTTATTTTTAAGTCGCTATCATATCGGGTTCATCCGCTATGATTTGGCAAAAATTAACAAAACGGCGATTTTTTTTTAACTTTGACATCAATTTTCCCAAAAACTTGATGTGATGGAAAAGTTTGGAGACCAGATTTGTGATGAGTAGAACAATTGCAATTAACCGTGTAAGGTCGCGGACCAGTCGCATCAATAAAAGTGTTCGTGCCTCAAAAAATTGGTCCAAGTTCAGGACTTTATACTTCATCCGACATAAAATTGTTTCATTTGCTTGACAAAAAAACAATGATCGCTAAAAAATTGCGTTGTAGAGGTTGGTTCTCTTCTCCAATGTGAAACTTTTCCCCTCCGTTCCGACTTTAACCTACCTAGGACTATAAAAAATATTTGTACCAAACGTCAGGTTGATAGCTGTTTTATTTTGGACTACATAGTGTTACATACAGACAGACGAAGGGATGTTCATAAAACTTCTTAGAATCGATCACTGATCAATATAATATATCGTCACCAACAATCCAACACATTTTGCTTTTTTAAAGTAGCAGCGAAAAACGTTGTGAAACATTTTTTTTAATTTTGTTCATAAGTCCGTCATTTTTCATCGGATAAGTCTGAATTTTTGGAAATGGTTTCAGTTAATGAATTGTATCACAACTAGCAAATCACATTTTGATAATTTTATAGGGGAACAATGCATCACAATCAATAACTTGATTTTAAAAAAAGTGTTGTCACTTTGTTTTGCATTTTAGGCGACGATTCTCTTTATGGGGAATGACAAATGACAAAGTGAGTGTACCCCCTATACTGTAGTTAAAAGGTAAAAAAACAAAATCAGTTTACACCAAATTTAAGATTAAACAAATTACAAATAATTCCTGGAATTGTAATTAATTCCTGGATTTGTAACCTATCAAATATTTACTTTTTGCCTTTCAATTTTATATAAAACTATAGTTAGGACTAAAACTCTATTAAATAAATATGTTCTTTTCATTACGTTAGAAAAATATTTAAAAAAAAAGTCATTTCGACTATAGTGTTCTAAAGTAGTGGAATTCATATTATTGTCCTTCTTATTGACATATTTGGATGTTATTTTAAACTACTTTTTTTGCAACAAAAAATATTCACTAATTGCTACTTTTTATGTAGTTTAAGTCTACTTCGTTTTGAACTACTTCGAATTTTTTTTGCTGGGTAATGTTGTCAAAACTTGTAGCTAATTCCAAACAATACAAAAAATTATATGATTTACTTTATTACCATGCTAACATACATAGATCAAGATGAAAATGATACAAGATGTTTAAATTTTAATATTTTTTTAATAGAAAAAAGGGTGTGAGTGTTTTTTTTGCAGATTTTTAAAAAGAACGTGAACTACAAAAATTATATCTTATACAAGGAATCTAACAATTTCTAAGCATACACAAATAAATATTAGATTTAGAAAATCTTCAAAAAAACCTAAGAACAACTAAAGATCCCTTAAAGCTATGAAAGATGAAAGAAAGACAACTACGACATAAACAACTGCGACATAAAGAGTTGTCTTACAAGCCCTCTTAACTTGGTCTGCCCTTAGTTTTGGGGTCTACATAATTTTCTTAAAGGTTTATTTGCAGAAACAGAAATTTTTACAAATTTTTTTTTTGTTTTTAATTGGCCCGCCTGAAATTATTTAAATTTATTGAGATATATTTATAAACAGTTGATTTTCAAACCCCTCAAGTTGGCCCGCCTGAAATATTATATACTTTTATATAATTTTCCTTAAGATTTATGGTCAAACCATTTATGTAGTTTTAATCAGTTTTTTTTAACAAATACTATCTCATTCCCTAGAAGATTTATTTGATTTAAACAGAAATTGTTACAAAACTCTTTATTTTAATTGCCTGAAATTATTCATATTTATTGAGATATATTTCTAACAGTTGGTTTTTTAATTTCCTAAACTTGGCCCGCCTGAAATATTACATATTTTTATATAATTTCCTTAAAGATTTATGGTCAAACCCTTTATGTAGTTTTAATTCAGCGTTTTATATAGAATAATACTTTCTTTTAAATGGCCCGCCTGAAATTATTTAAATTCGTCAAGATGTATTAAAAATATTTGTAATTTAGCCGCCTTAACTTGGCCCGCCTGAAATATTGCCTATATTTATAACATTTCCTTTATATCATTTTCTTAAAGATTTATTTTGCTTTAAACAGATATTTTTAAAGAGTTTAAAAAAATGTTTTATTTTAATTGGCCCGCCTAAAATTATTAATATTTATTAAGATATTTTTATAAACAGTTGGTTTTTCGAACTCCTCAACTTGGCCCGCCTGAAATATTAAATATTTTTTAATAATTTCGTTCAAGATTTATGGTCAAACCATTTATATAGTATTAATCCAAAGTTTTATATTAAAAAATACTTTCTCTTAAATGGCCCGCCTGAAATTATTTAAATTTGTAAAGATTTTTTAAAAATATTTCTCTTTAAGCCCCCTTAACTTGGCCCGCCTGAAATAATGCCTATATTTATAACATTTCCTTAAAGATTTATTAGTTTAATACTCAATATAATGTTGTCAAAACTTGTAGCTAATTCCAAACAATAAAAAAAAATTATGATTTACTTTATTACCATGCTAACATACATAGATCAAGATGAAAATGATACAAGATGTTTAAATTTTAATATTTTTTTAATAGAAAAAAAGGGTGTGAGTGTTTTTTGCAGATTTTTAAAAAGAACATGAACTACAAAAATTATATCTTATACAAGAAATCTAACAATTTCTAAGCATACACAAATAAATATTAGATTTAGAAAATCTTTAAAAAAACCTAAGAACAACTAAAGATCCCTTAAAGCTATGAAAGATGAAAGAAAGACAACTACGACACAAAAAAATAACAGAAGAACTAGTTTTTCCCCCTTAAAAAAAATTTTAATTACAATATTTTTTTTTTTAATGTTTAGGTAAAAAATAATAATAAAAAAAATATTTCTTAGGTAAACCAGAAAAAAAAATATATAAAAACTGAAACACGTACATCTCTAGCAAGACACATGTTGCATGCACCTCATTTTTTTTGGAATTTTTTCTCAATTTTTTTTTCTGTTTAAATTGAAATTCAAACACATCGTTAGTAACTAATTTGTGTATGGTTGCTAACATATAACCCAGATTTTGTATTTTTTTTTTCAAAAACTGAAATTTTTAATGTATCAATTCTTTCACGTGCTTTATGTATATTTTTTTGTTGGCTTTCAAAAAAACTTTTTTTTTATATATTTTATTTTAACGATGTTGTGAGATTTCCGTGAAATTTGTAGATGTTTTTTTTTTTTTTTTTTTTAAATAAGAAATTGTAACACATTTTTTCCAAAAAAGGGCGGTTTTTTTCTAAAATAAAACCCTAAATGTATCTTTTTTTGTTTAAAGCTAAAAGCATTTTTTTGTGAATCTTGTTAGTAGGGGTTTTTCAAAGCACAGAGACACAAAAAGTGAAAAGAAAAGAGGGTTTTCTAAATAACACAGAAAATTTGCCAAACCTTTGGCCTTTTTTTCCCTTAAGGCAAAAAATAACATTATTTTATTCATGTTTGTTATTAAGGAAGTTGGTCCAACCATCCAGTCATTCGCGTATATGTGTCATTTGATTCCCATCGATTATGTAACATAAATTAGTTATGTTTGTTGTACAATATCTTTTTGATTGACACCCAAATTAGTTTTTTTGGGAGTTTAAAAAAAAAACTTTTTGGGAATTTCTAAACTTTTATTTTGTATGATGTATGTCATTGTTCATGTTTGTTTGATGAGGTGCTAATATGGATAATTTGAGGGTTTGTTGGTTTTTCTAGATTGCTTTTTTTGAAAAAAAAAGAAACATATTTTTTTTTATTCAATTAATATAAAATTATGAATTCGTAAAACATAGATCTTAATTTTGAGATATTAATACCAAAGTTATGCAAAACATATTTAAATATGATTTGAATATGAAATTCACATCCTTGTTATCTCAAATAAAAATCAGAATTTTGTTAACACAAACAGAAAATTTAAACATTTTCCAGAGTTTTTTTCGAATTTAACATGCATTTTGAAATATAACAGAGCATAATTTGTTATTGCTTTTAAGGTTTCATAGTTTGTAAAACAAGATTCCAGGCGGGTCATTTTGTATTGAATGCTTAATTCAAAAATCCTTTAAGAGATGATTAAAAACAATAGAAATATTTAAAAAACACAAGATTTCAGGCGGGCCATTTTGTATTAAGTGTTTAATTCAAAAAATCTTTAGGAGATGATTCAAAAAATAGAAACAAAAAAAAAAAACTTTTTGGCGTACTATTTTTTTTTAAATATTACCAAAAAGTACCAAAGAGTACGAATTTTGACTTCTTTTTTTAGTACCTAGTTTCATAAGCAACATTTCTGGCGGGCCATTTTGGATTAGGTTGTAAGCGGCTGCATTTTGGATTAAATCAATATTAAATAAAAATCAGCAACAAATTTTTTGCAAACAAAAATAGTAAATTATTGTTTAATATACTTTTTAAATATTAAGGTACTTTTTAACGTACTTTTTATATACATAAAGAGGCAATAAAGCATATTGTTTAATATCATATTTAGTACCATAGTTTGTTAAACAAGATTTCAGGCGGGCCATTTGGTATTAAATGCTTAATTCAAAAATCCCTTAAGAAATATATAAAATATTAGAAAAATTATAAAATAGTTTTTTTTTGGAATACTATGTACTTAAAAATGTACCAAAGAGTACGACTTTAGACCTATTTTTTCGGTTTCCTGGTTTAAAAGTAAAATTTCAGGAGGGCCATTTTGGATGCAATCAATCTCAAATAAAAATCACTATATTTTTACTGTAAACAAAAATCGCAAATTATTGTTAAACATTTCCCAAACTTTTTTTACAACTTTTTTAATATCAAGGTACTTTTTAACGTACTTTTTATATACTTTCAAAGGCAATAAAGCATGTTGTTTAATATCATTTTTAGTACCATAGTTTGTTAAACAAGATTTTAGGCGGGCCATTTTGTATTAACTGCTCAATTTAAAAATCCTTTAAGAAATATATAAAATATTAGAAAAATTATAAAATAGTTTTTTTGAATACTACATATGTACTTAAAAATGTACCAAAGAGTACGATTTTAGACCTATTTTTTCGGTTCCCTGGTTTAAAAGTAAAATTTCAGGAGGGCCATTTTGGATGCAATCAATCTCAAATAATAATCCGCAACATTTTTATTGTAAACCATAAACCTAAATTATTGTTTAATAATTCTCCAGAGTGTTTTTACAACTTTTTATATATAGTAAGGTACTTTTTAATGTACTTTTTATATACTTTAAAAGGCAATAATGCATATTGTTAAACATAATTTTTGGTACCATAGTTTGTTAAACAAGATTTCAGGCGGGCCATTTTGTATTAAATGCTCTTTTCAAAAATCCTTTAAGAAATAGAAAAAAATGTATTTTTGTGATAACACATTTTAATATATTAGAAAAATTAAAAAATTTTTTTTTTGAATACTATGTACTTAAAAAAGTACCAATATGTACGACCTTACATATTTTTTAAAGTAAAATTTAAGGCGCGTCGTTTTGGATTCAATCAATAAAAGTTTTTCCAGACTTTTTACATTGAGCATTTATTTCGAACTTTATGTGCATTTTGAACCGTAACAGAGCATAATTTTTTATTGCTTTTATGGTTTCATAGTTTGTAAAAACAAATTTCAGGCGGGCCATTTGATATTGAATGTTAAATTTAAAAACTGTTCAAGAAATAGATTAACAAATATTAAAAAAATATAAAAAAACTTCTTTGCGTACTATTTACTTAAAAAAGTATTAAAAAGTACCAAAGACTGCGAATTTTGACTTCTTTTTTCGGTACCCTGGTTTTAAAGCAACATTTCTGGCGGGCCATTTTGGATTAGCTGCCGACGCTTTATGTCAGCACACATAGACACTGAGGGCCGTTGTGATAATTTTTCAAATAAAAATCAGCAACATTTTTACTATAAACAAAATTATTGTTTAAAAATTTTCCAGAGAGTTTTTAAAAATTTTTATCAAGGAGCTTTTTAAAGTACTTTTTATATACTTTAAAAGCC
Source organism: Pegoplata infirma (assembly GCA_963921195.1). NCBI lineage: Eukaryota > Metazoa > Arthropoda > Insecta > Diptera > Anthomyiidae > Pegoplata > Pegoplata infirma. The sequence continues at coordinate 204,440,309 of OY992540.1, forward strand.
AATCAACCATGTTGTTTAATATCATTTTTAGTACCATAGTTTGTTAAACAAGATTTCAGGCGGGTTAAACAAGATTTCAAGTGAGAGTGTTAAATTCGGCTGTGCCGAAACTTTTATACACTCCAAAATGTAAAAAAAAAAGTGTCAGGGGCGTTTGTTTTAGGGGGGAAGGGGTGATGGGGGTCAGTGGGGGACGTTGAGAGCACCTTCCCATCCTGATAAATATAACAAATGTTTCACTTATTTAACAAAAATAAAAAAAAAAACATGTAAAAAAAGTTTATTTTTTCACAAGTTGGTTCAGTTCTTCAAGGGGGAACTTTTTTCCCCCTGAGCCGATTTTGCCCATTTGCGAACTTAACCTTCCTAGGACCATAAGACCTATTCATGCCAAATTGCAGGAGGCTAGCTCTTTTATTTTGGACTGTATCGTGCCATCTACAGACAGACGGACGGACGGACATTCACAGAATGTCTTAGAATCGATCATGGATCCTTATGGGGTCCCCGACCTATATTTCGATAAGTTACAAACGGAATGACAAAGTGAGTATACCCCCATACTGTGGTTGGAGGGTATACAAATTTTGAATACTATTTACCAGTACCAAAGAATACGACTTCATATCAATTTTTTCAGGCGGGCCATTTTGGATGCAATCAATCTCAAATAAAAATTCGCAATATTTTTATTGTAAACAAAGATTTCAGGCGGACCATTTTAAAAACCATAACTAAAAAAAATATTTGTTAAACAATAATAAGAATATAGTACTTTTTTCGAATATAGTACTTTTTTTCGAATATAGTACTTTTTTCGAATATAGTACATTTTTTCGTACTTTTTATACAGTGAGCGTCAAAAAAATGTGTACAGGTCTAAAGTAGATGTAATTCGTTAATAGCAAAGTTGACAATAAACCCCCTTATTATTATCAATCGTCTATCATTAAAAAAAGCTATAAAGGAAATTTTCTAAGCTTAAATTAAAGCTTGAGAGCGTCCAGATTGAGCAAATATTAAATGAGATACGAGGGTAGAGCTGAAAAAATGAAATTATTTGTGGACGTTTTTTAGAAAATTTTTAAAAAATATTTCTAAGTTGATTTTTTTCAAGTTCAAACATTAAAAATTCAAAAAATAGTACGCTAGCTTAAATTCAGTTATCAATCCATTTTGCCAACGATCTAAACAAAAACCACAATTTTTGAATTCAGTAAAAAAATATGCATTTTTTTGACTTCCAATTCTTTTGACCAACAATTTTTTGTAAACAAAGAAAGTATTAATTTATTTTCATATCTCATTACTTGTACTTAAATTAATAAACTATGAAATATTTTCTTTGTTTACAACAAATCGGTGGTCAAAAGAACTTGAAAAATATCAACTTAGAAATATTTTTTTAAAAATTTTCTAAACTATGTCTACAAATAATTTCATTTTCCGACTCTCGTATCTTTTATATTAAATAAAAAGTTCTAATAAATAAAAAAAACAAGTAAGAAAGTTATAGTCGGTCAAAAAAAAAAAAAAAAAGACCGACCATATGATACCCTACACCAGTGTTTTCCGAAAATGGGTCACAAGCAGTGTTGGCTACCGTTACCCTTTCAATACCGTTACCGATTAAAAACCCTTTAATTTTGACTACCGTTACCGTTACCAATACCGAAATAAAAATATTTAAATACCGTTACCGATAAAAAACCATTACCTTTATTCGGATTTTTACCGGTATTATATCGGTTTTATTTCGGTTGTCATAAAATACGGATAAAAACAAAGTAAAATATTTTTAATCTACTATTCGCATTGTTATATGGACAAAAAACAATTAGGAAATCGGCCCAACCAATGTCGCATTCGCAATTAACTAAATCTTGACAAAGAATATGTGAAAATCGGTCCAACCAATGATCACATTCTCAATTCAAGAAAAGTGAGTGCCGCGTAATGTAAAAATTTTTTAGTAGGATGATGAAAGAAGAGACAAACCTGAATTGTATTTTAAAAATAACAGATTTTTTTTTGGACTTTTACTGACTCTGGTTGCTAACTTCAAAATATTTTTTGTTCAAAACTTATTATTTTGTAATTTTACAAACACTTTTTGATGTCAATTTTTTATAATTTTTCTCTAATTTAAATTAAAATTTTTTTAATTTTATTGAAAAACAAACGGCATAACAGAAAAAATAATTGCCGCTTTAAAAAAATCGAAAATTTTCTTTCTGTAAAATTATTGCGTTGCTAATTTGTTTTGCTCTGTTTTCCCCTTGCCATTTTTGATAACTCATAGCGGATGAACCCGATGTGATAGCGACTTCAAAATAAGTCATGGGTAAATCTTAAACATTGCTCTTAAGGATGCTGAACTCATTTGGACAGTCGCCTTAACACTTAACACTGATGTCTTAGTTCCAAAAACCATTTTTTCTGCTCCAAATCTTATGAAAACAAGTGAGAGTGTTAAATTCGGCTATGCCGAATCTATGATACCCTCCAACATGTTAAAACATCCATTAAAAAATCCAGGGTCGTTTTTTTTTTGTGGGGGGGGGGGGCTCGATGGGGTGGTAGGGGATACTTTCCCCATCGCGATAAATGTTAACTAATTTAATTATTATGCTTTTTGCAATTTAGTAATACCATTTTCTCATTATTTTAATGATTTTTTAAAACCACGCCCACAAAAGGGGGCGGGCAGAAAAAAACTAAATTTTCCAGCCCCCTGGGTCTAAGTGCAGGAGCTTAAACCCCTTCTGACATAAAAGGTTTCATTTGTTTAACAAAAATGGCAACAAAATATGTAAAAACGTCGTTTTTTAAGAGGTTTTTTTAGGGGGAACTTTTTTCCCCCTGGCCCGATTTTGCCCATTTCCGAACTTAACCGGTCTATGAACATAAGACATATTCTTGCCAATTTTCAGGGGTCTAGCTCTTTTATTTTGGACTGAATCGTGTTTTATTTTGGACTGAATCGATATTTTTATGCGTTACAAACGGAATGACAAAGTGAGTATACCCCCATACTGTGGTTGGAGTGTATAAAAAAATCTTTTATGCGAATGGAACGTCACCTTATGCACATGATTGCAATTATTTTTTTGGTCACAAATCCGGTTTCCAATCTTATCCATTACATCAGGTTTTTGAGAAATTTTAGATACAAAAAACCGCGTCTTCGGAATTTTTTTGACAACTCATAGCAGATGAACTCGATGTGCTGACGACTTAAAAATAAGTCAACGGTAAATCATAAAGATTGTTCGTTAAGATGTTTAACTCAATTGATCAATCGCTTTAACCGTTGGAGCACTAATTGTAAGGTATTTTCCCCGAAATTTTTTTTAATACTGGGTAATAAGGCGTCATTGAAAGACAACTGACCAAATGAGTTCTGAATCTTAAAGAGCTTCACCCTCGATTTTTTTTGAAGCCGCCATCACAGCGTTTTCATCCGCTATGACTTTCCAAAAATGCCCCAAAAGGCAATTTTTTTTTAACTTTGACCTCAAATTTCTAAAAAAACCTAAAGTGATGGAAAAGTTTGGAGAATGGATTTTTGACCAGCAAAACTATTGTTATTAAGTGTATACACACAAAAAATTATTGACCAAAAATTTTCAATTAAATCTATTGATCAACAAAATTTAAATGAGTCAATCAATGTTTTGATTAAAATTTTTGTTATTTTCGTTAGGTGTCGAATTACAAATTTTCAACATACCAATTTTTTTTTCGCTTGAGTTTATTTGAATAGATTAATTCAAAAATATACAAAATAATCGGGTTTTACTTTTTTTATTGTTGGCAATATATTGGAAACCAAAAAAGATGAATTTTTTGATAATTTTGTCATAAGCTTACAATTCATTTGTTAAATCAATCATTATTTTGATTGACTATAAGTAAAAAATTGATCAAGTTTTTGATCAAAATCGAAAAAATGTTTGATTGAAAAAATTTTCAATCAATCACCTACAATTTGATGATTGGTATAACAATTTTTTTAATTGGAGGAATTTCAATCAAAAAATTGATTGAATCAGCGTTTTTGTTGATTGAAATTCGTTTCAAATTTTTTCTGTGTTAGGTCGCGTCCCAGTCGCATTTTCGATGTTTAGTAGTGTAATTAATAGTTAGTATAGTTAAAAATGTACTTAATTTAACAGTTTTTTTAATTTTATTAAATACATTTTTGATTTTTTACGTGTTTTTAACAAATTTGTGACTTTTTATCACTTTGGGTAAATTTTTTCATAATACCGGTACGTACCGGTATAGATGTTTCGGTAACGGTTTATCGTTACCGAAATAATCGAAAATACCGTTACCTTTACCGTTACCGATATAAAAAATATGTAATACCAATACCGTTACCGATACCGTTATTCGTTTCGGTTGCCAACCCTGGTCACAAGTCCAAACATGGACCGATTGGATCTGTCTTTTGTTAGATCTTTATTTAGTGTCGAAAACACCTACAGATCAAATTTTAGTGGAATTGGTTTATTTTTTTGTCAATAGACCGATTTAACTGAATATCGGTCGAAATTTTTATATGGAGGACTAAGTCCAAAAATAGTCCAATTATATTCCGATTTGATTAGGTTACTAATGTACACGTTTAATACCTAAAAATAAAATTATTTTATGAATTTTGAGGGAATTATATGAATATGGGACTACCAGAAAGATTAACCCGATTCCTTTGAAATTTGGTGTGATGATTTGTGCATACAAAATTTGATTACCTGTTAAATTTGAAAGCGATAATACGGTTATTAGAGGCATCTAAGCCGAATCCAAAGGGGGCGTTTGTTTGGGGGATAGGTCTTAACATGGACCGATTTTCTCCAATTTCAATAGGCTTCGTCCATGGACCAATTGATGCTTAAGTTTCAAATTTCAAGTAAGTTGATTGAAAATTGCTACCTGTATAGTGCTTAAACCGATAGATGGACAGACGGACGGACGGACATCGCTAAATAGACTCAAAAAGTAATTCTGAGTCGATCAATGTACTAAAAGGTAGGTCTAGGACCAATATTTCGGGTAGTTACAAACATCAGCACAAACTCATTATACCCTGTACCACAGTGGTGTAGGGTATAAAAATATTTTTTGTGATATATAATTTTAAACATATAAGTGTCTTTTTTGTTTCTTTTACGTTTAAAAAGGTACCAGAGTTAGACAATTAACACATTTTAGGCGGGCCGTATTTGTATTAAATTTTTCACATTTTTAAAAAAGTACTTTTTTGCGTATTATTTTCTTTCAGAAGTACCAAAGAGTACGAATTTTGACTCATTTTTTTCGGAACCCTGGTTAAAATGCAACATTTCTGTCGGGCCATTTTGAATTAAATAAAAAAAATCCAAGACTTCTTAGTCTATGACCCGCCCATTTGTGGGCGTCAATACAACAAAAATTGGGCGTGTTCAGCAGAGAAACCTGCTACTCAACAGTTGAGATGTAGCATGTTTTGATTATTTGACTCTGCTGAACGCAATTTTTTATGAATGTGTTAAAATATTGGAAAAAAATATATTTTTTTAAGGTTTTGATATATTTTTTCAATTAAAAATACTTTTTTAATAATTTGTTTGTTTATTTTCTTAATAAAGTCTAAAAAAAAGTAATAATTTCAATAAAAAAGCTAATGTATCAGTTTGTGATTAAATGTAGCATAATTTTTTTACGCTACCAAAGTTGAGAAGCGCTCAGTCAACATGTTGACTGAAATGTCAAAAATCAAGCCGTTCAGCAGAATGTTGAGGAGCAGTTGAGTAGCAGCTTTCTCTGCTGAACGCCATCATTGTTTAAATAATGATATTATTATATAACTTTAGTGCAAACAAGTAATAAAGTAAAATTCGGCCTTGCCACATGTAGTGATACCCTGCACAATTTATAAAAGGCTATTGCAAACATCTATTAAAAAAGAAATTACTAAAAAAAATTTGAAAAAAAATTTCCGTGAAAAAAAAAAATTTTGGTAAAAAAAAAATCCGCGATTTTTTTCTTTTTTTTTTTGTCAAAAAAATATGTTCGTACTTGTTAAAATACCATTGGGTGTTCAATTTTGTTCGCATATGTCAACCAGCAGCCGAATTAAAGCATTTTGTATGTTAAATGTACTAAAACTTTTGAGGTGTCCTTACATTTTCGTTCATAACTTTTGAACCGCTAAACCGATATCGCTCAAATGCAATATCGCTCAAATGCAATAGAATGTCTTAAAATCGATAGGGGATCATGAATATATAAACTTTATGGGGTCCCAGATCAATATTTCGATGAGTTACAAACGGAATGACAAACTTATATATACCCTCTATCACTAAGTGGAGGGTATAAAAACATAATAAATATATTTGTAAACATTTATAGCGAAGGGGCGTTGCGTCCCCCAACGCCCGCCCAACGTCCTTGACAATTTTATTTTTCTATATTAGAGGAGCACAACCAAATTTAATACTCTCACTTGTTTTTTTGTGGCAATTAATGTATTTTCCTTAGAGTAGTAGGTTTAATTTCTTTAAAAAGCTTTCAAGTAAAGCTTTTTTCTAAAACAGTCATTTAAAGCAATTAATTCTTTTAAAAATATAATTTTGATAATTAGTGTATTTTCCTTAGCGTTGTATGTTTAATTTCTTCAAAAAGCTTTCAAAAAAAGCTTTTTTTAACAGTCATTTAAAGGAATTCTTACTTTTAAAAACACTTTATACAAAAATTTAAAAAATTTAGAATAAAAAATTAATTTCTTTTTTTTTAATATTTTAAATAATACGGACATTAAGAATATTTTTTTTAATAAAATTTCGACCTGTTAAATAAGCATATCTCCTTCATTTCGTATTTACCAGAAAAAAAAATAATGATTGCTATAAATTAGTGTACATAAAGAAAAACCAGCAGGATATCTTTAAAACTAAAAAAATATGCATATTTCCTATCTTCATTTCCTAAGAAAATGTCTTAGAACATAAATCCTTTTTTTGAGGGTGCATGTTTAATGAGTCTCAAACCCCAGAAAACATTTTTATGCTACAAATATGTATATCATTTTAAATTTTTAAGCAAACAAATGAAATATGTGGTGTTTACAGCACTTGAATTTTTTTTTGAAAAAAATTGTATATAAAAAAAATTTTTGCAGCAAAATCAAAGGTTAAAAAAATTCTAAAAAATACACATTTTTTTTTTTTTTTTGAGAGAGAAAATATTAGGACGTGCGAAAGATTTTTTGTTAAACCCAAAACAAAAAAAATTAGGGGTTCATTTTGTTAAAACAACAACTAATTTTTTATTCTTTCCTTTTTTTTTTAAAAAAAAAAAGATACAAAAATGACAACTTTTGTTTAAAAGAAAAAAAATCTTTTGACAAGATGTAGAAACAACAAATACGAAAAAAAATTTAAATATAAAACACTTTACGGCTGTTTATAAGGCGTGATAAATACAAGCAATTGTGGGTTTAATTGGCCTCATTAAACTATAAAAACCCAAAGAAAATTTATAAATCAAAATTCAAAATATTTATAAGAAAATTAAGTAATAAAAAAAACAAGATTTAAAAAAAGAAGAAATTTTTAACGGAAACAATACAAAATATAATAAATTAAAACTACTTTATAAAATAAAAATAATAAAAAACCAAAAATACTTTTAAAAAAACTACAAAAAAGTTTGTGAAGGATTTTTTTTTGTAAATACCTTGAGGTGCCAGCACCTTCCATTTGCTGTCGATCTAAAGGTGGATCGAAAATTTGTTCACGATCCTCTTTTGATAATTCCAATTCGGCAAATTGATCCAATTCTGAAGCCATTTTTATTTTTGTTTTATTAATTTGTTTTGCTTTTAGATTATTTTATGTTTTTTTTGTTATAAAAAATTTTATTCAAATTTTATTTTTTTTGGAATGTTTTTGAATTTAGTTTTTACTTAAAATTTAATTTTTTTGTTTTTAAAAAATAAATTTTGAATTTAACCGGGGTTTTTTTTTGTAGTTTTAGTTAGAGAAAAAAAGTCCAGATTTTGTTATAATTTTTAACAGTCAATTTGCCAAAAACCTAAAACGAAATAAAAAAAGAATTGGAAAAATAAATTAAAAAAATTAAATAAATTATAGTTAAAGAAATTATAAATAGGAATTTAAAAGTAATCGGAGCTTTTATTATTACGAAAAAGCTTTTTTATTTTTACCAATTTTTAACAAAAAAATAACTTTATTTCAACGATACTTTTACAAAATATTAGGGCTTTTCTTCCTTTAAATTTTGGACCCTATAAAGTTCAAATTTTATTGATCCATGATCGAATCTTTCAAAGACAATATGCTGTCCAAACTGAAGTTTTCAAGGACAGACATAGCTAGATCGTCTTTAAATCGATCGAGAATAAATATTTTGAATAAATATTTTTCCATAAAAACGATAAATTTTAAACTTAATTTTTAATACCAAATAGTTTAGCTGGTTTAAATTCATAAAAGATTATATGACAACAAAGAGCTTTTATTAAAGCTTTTAAAAGGAAAAGCAGTTTTTCAATCTTCAATCTTAGAAAAACAGTGACCAGCACAAAAGATTGAGACTTTCAAATAAAAGCTTTAAAGTTCCTGTTTAAATGTTTGTCATTATTTTATATAATCAACAGAGGAAAAGCTTGTTAAAAGTTTATTTTAAAGAACAAAACTTTTTGTAATGAAAAGCTTTTTAAATTTTAAATAATATTGGTAAATTTCCCAAAAATTATCTTTTTTATACGTCGAGGTTAAGGAGGAGAAAAAGCTTTTAATTTCTTTTTGTGGAAAAAAATGTTATATTAAATCATGAGTAAATAAATTTAAATTTCAATAAAAATGAAGAGATAAATTTTAAATACCAGAAAGTTTTGGGTCGAGGATTATGTATGAGTTAATATTTTTTAATAAAAGAGAAAGTAATACATTTTAAACTTAATTTTACATCCCAAAAACTTTTGCTTGTTTGAATTCATAAAAGATTTTATGATAACAAAGAGCTTTTATTTAAGCTTTTAAAAGGAAAAGAAGTTTTCCAATCTTAGAAAAACTGTAACCAGCACAAATGATTGAGAATTTCTAATAAAAGCTTTTAAGTTCCTGTTTAAATGTTTGTCATTTTATTATATAATCAACAGAGGAAAAGCTTGTTATAAGTTTATCTTAAAGAAACAAAACTTTTTGTAATGAAAAGCTTTTTGAATTTTACATAATATTGATAAAATTTCCAAAAATTTTCTTATTTACAAGTCGAGGTTAAAGAGGAGAAAAAGCTTTTGATTTCTTTTTGTGGAAAAAATGTGATATTAAATCATGAGTAAATAAATTTAAATTTCAATAAAAATGAAGAGATAAATTTTAAAATTAATGTTGAATACCAGAAAGTTTCGGATCGAGGATTATGTATGAGTTAATATTTTTCAATAAAAGAGAAAGTAATACATTTTAAACTTAATTTTTAATAGTTCAGCTGGTTTGAATTTATAAAAGATTTTATGGCAACAAAGAGCTTTTATTTAAGCTTTTAAAAGGAAAAGATGTTTTCGAATCTTAGAAAAACTGTAACCAGCACAAATGATTGAGACTTTTTAATAAAAGCTTTTAAGTTCCTGTTTAAATGTTTGTCATTTTATTATATAATCAATAGAGAAAAAGCTTTTTATAAGTTTATCTTAAAGAAAAAAAAAACTTTTTGTAATGAAAAGCTTTTTAAATTTTAAATAATATTTGTCAATTTTCCAAAAATGATCTTATTTATACGTCGAGGTTAAGGAGGACAAAAAACTTTGAATTTCTTTTTGTAGAAAAAATGTTGTAGTAAATTTTTTATAACAGTGATCAGTTTTTAATTAACATCAACAGTCTTTTTAATGTTTAAGCCCATAGTTCGAAAAAAGCTTTTAAAGTTCCTCTTTTAATATATTGTCTTACAATTTAGTGTTTACAGGTTATGATGAGAAAAAGACCTTTTAAGAAAAAAATCGTTGAAAAAAGCTTTCATTGTGAAAAGCTTTTTCAAACTATCAATTTGCAATTCTCAAAATAATAACATTAAAATAAAGCTTAGAAAAAAGTCGGTAATTTGCATTTCAAATAAATGATACCGAAAAGCTTTTAGAATGACAAGAGCTTTTACAAAGTTAATTATTTTATATACAATTTTATATATTAAGTATATTACCAACATCTTATGATAAGATCTTTTATAAGGCTAATCTTTGTGTTGAAAATTTTCATTGTGAAAGTTTTTTTTAATTTGTTTAAATGTTTAAGCCTATAACTCAAGAAAGCTTTTGAAGTACCAATTTTAACATATTTTCATACAATTTTATGTTTACAGTTTATGAAGAGAAAAAAAGCTTATAAAAAAATCTTTGAGTTGAAAGATTTTCTTTGTGAAAAGCTTTTCAAACTATATAGTACCCGAGTAAAAATGTTTATATATATTCTTATTTATCACATCTTATTCGAGATTTGAATGATCAGTACTGATCCAAGTAAGATAAACATTTTTGTAATGAAAAGCTTTTTGAATTTTACATAATATTGATAAATTTTCCAAAAATTATCTTATTACACGTCGAGGTTAATTTAATGTTAAAATGTTTATTAAATTTGTCATAACAGTGATCAGTTTCTAATTTACATCAACAGTCTTTTTAATGTTTAAGCCCATAATTCGAAAAGGCTTTTAAAGTTCCTCTTTTAATATATGGTCATACAATTTAGTGTTTACAGTTTATGACGAGAAAAAGAGCTTTTAAGATTTTTTTTTTTAAAGCTTTCATTGTGAAAAGCTTTTTCAAACTTTCAATTTTCAATTCTCAAAATAATGTCAGTAACATAAAGCTTAGAAAAAGGTCGGTAATTTCCACTTCAAATAAATGATACCGAAAAGCTTTGAGTTTTTTTTTTATATACAATTTTATGTATCAAACTTGACAAGAGCTTTTACAAAGTTTATTCTTTTTTATACAATTTTATATATTAAGGAGAAGAAAAATCTTTTAATTTCTTTTTGTAGTAAAAATGTTATATTAAATTTTTCATAACATCAATAGTTTTTTTTAACGATTAAGCCCGTAGTTCGAAAAAGCTTTTAAAGTTCCTCTTTTAATATATTGTCATACAATTTAATGTTTACAGGTTATGACGAGAAAAACAGCCTTTAAGAAAAAAATTGTTTTAAAAAGCTTTCATTGTGAAAAGCTTTTTCAAACTTTCAATTCTCAAAATAATGTCAGTAACATAAATCTTAGAAAAAGGCCGGTAATTTGCATTTCAAATAAATGATACCGAAAAGCTTTGAGTCTTTGTTTTGTATAAAATTTTATGTATCAAACTTATAAGAGCTTTTATAAAGTTTATTATTTTATATACAATTTTATATATTAAGTATATTTACAACATCTTATGACAAGATCTTTTACAAAGTTAATTTCCATTGTAAAAAGTTTTTTTAATTTGTTTAAAAGTTTAAGCCTATAACTCAAAAAAAAGCTTTTAAAGTTCCTCTTTAAACATTAAATTGTCATACAATTTAATGCTTACAGGCTATGGCGAGAGAAATATCTTTACTAAAAACTTTTTGTAGAAAAATTTTCATTGCAAAAACCTTTTTTTACCATCAACGAACTCATTAATTTCAATTGTGAAAAAAAATTCATAAATCTCAGCAAAAGGTCGGCAATTTCCAATTCATACTTGTAGTTTGACTACCCAAAACACTAAATGAGATCGAAGAGCTTTAAGTTCTTTTATATACACTTCTATGTAACGAGGTTATAACGACAAGAGCTTTTACAAAGTAAATTTGTGTGAAAAGCTCTAAAATCTTCCAAAATATATCTTTTTTTTTTCATTAAAAAACCTTTTGTTAAGCTTTCGAAAATTTAAATTCTTATATTGTCAATTTTAATTTTTAGTTCCTTTGCAGAAGCTTTTACTGTATCCTCATGCTTACTTATTTTAACCTCATTATCTACACTCAATAACATAAAGTGGCATTGCAGAGACAAAATAACAGAAAAAAAAATACAAAAAGCCAAATGACATGTCATTGTAACCACATAATTTTTGACATAATTTTGGTTCGTTCGTGTTTTTTTTTTTGTGTTAAGTATAACTAAAATCAATTTATTGATTTAAATTGTATGACCTAAAACATTAACAAATGTCACATGTTACATGTCAAAATTAAAATTAAGGAAGAAAAATTTTCTGAAAAAAAATAGTTCTTTTTAAAAACAGGATAATAGAAAAAGAAATCAATCAACACTTGTTAGGATGAGTTACTTGAACAAGGAGCTTTGACAACATTTTACATTATTTGAAGGAGACGGAACAGAAGAATAAGCTAACATCGTGAATTTTTAAATATATATACCTGGAATTGCTTAAAAAAATGATTATTGGGTCTATTAAGTCCAGAAAAATGATCTTTTTACAATGAAAGTTTTGTTAAAAGCTTTTTTTTTGTTAAAAGCTTTAAGTTTTTAACATTCTGCTTTTTAAACACATTAATGATGGATTCAAAAAAACTTTAATTTCGAAATTTTCTGTGCTTCTCTCTTTAATTATAGAAAAATTTTATGACAATAGTCGTAAAAATTAACATTTACGAGAGTCTTAAAGGTCAACCATAAGAGCTTTTATTTTAAAGTCAACCAAATATTGAGGCCCAGGTTAATTTCTTGTAACAAATTGATTAAAGTGTAGCGTCTTACAATTTAAATTTCGTTGAAAATTAAGAATTAAAAATTTATCACATTAATGATGCATTCAAAAAAGCTTTACATTTGGAAATTGTGTTCTACTTCTCTCTATAAGCAAGGTTCTTTGACAAAAGTTAAGTAAACGAACTTTAAAGCTTTTCTCAGAAAGTCAAACAAGAAGTGTGGATTTAAGGAAGAAGATAGCCCTTTTTATTTTTAACGTAAGCTTTTCACTATTAATATTATGTTTAAAGCTTTTTGTTTTAATTTTAGTATTGGAAATTAATTATATGATGTTATTACTTTAAGATCTTTTCAAAAGCTTTCTATCTCAGTATAATCATAACAAAATTTTAGAACCAACGTTTTAAAAAGTGACTTAAAGCTTTAACTGAAAGCATTGCTGAGAAAGTCATGCAAGATATGTGGATTTAAGGAAGAATATAACTTACTGTAGATTGAAAATGAGCTTTTCATCATTAAGGTTTTTGAAATTAATTATACTTCTCTCTATAATCATAGCAAAATTCTATGACAATAGTAAAAATAAAGCTTCAAAAAAAAAAAAAAAAAAGTGTGAACTAAAAAGCCTTTTAATTTTGAAAGTGAACTTTTCACTGTTAAGATTATGTTTAAAGCTTTTTGTTATAACACTGTGCAACAAGAAAAATGAGCCTCAATGGCTTCAACGCCACATGAAAGTAGACCATCAAGTGAACAAAATCACCAAAGGGTTTTGCAAAGTCAGTTCGGATTTCTTTTTTATAGCCCACTGAAGTTTTCATTTTTTTTATCAAAGGCGTTTGGAAAACGTCAAAAATACTGTAATAAGAACACTTCTAAGCTTTAAAATATGATTTGATGTCTTCAGTGAAATTTTATGGCGGTTCTTTTCTTAGAACATTTTAACCCTCTAACTGCCATTTTAAGGGGTCATTTTAGTCCTTTTTCAAAAACTAAACACAGAAGTCTAATAAAACGTCCATCTAGAGGGTTAAAATGTTCTACAAATATTTTCCTCATAAAATTTCACTAGGGCTTGTCAAATGGTAAAAGTTTGTGTGACATGCGCAAAGTGCTTAAAAAGGGTCAAGTATAAATAATCAATGTTTATTTTTTTTTACCAAAGCAGTGTTAAAAAATATCGACAAAAAACAGTGCTAATATACTTTTGAGCTAAAAATGATGTTCTGGTGTGTTTTATAAAATTTTATGATGATTCTTTTCTTTGACCAAATTAACCCTCTAGCTCCCGTTTTAAAGGGTAATTTTTGTCCTTTTTTAAAAGAAATACAAAAAAGTCTATAAAAAGGCAGTTAAAATGTTTTACAAATATTTTCTGCATCAAATTTTACTAGGGCACGTCTAAGACAGAAAGTTCTTCCATCATAAAGAAAATGCTTAAAAATTTTAAAGTATTCAAATTTTTTCTTTATATTTTTTTTGGGCCGAAATAAAAAAAAAAACAAATAACAAAGTTAAATTCGACTTTGTCGAATGTATTAATACCCTCCACGATGTAAAAACTTTATTTGCAAAAAAAAAACAAAAAAAAAATAAAAAAAAGAAACCGCGAAACAAACTTTTTGTTAAAAAAAATCGTCGAAAATGTTTTTTTTTTAATATGTTTGTACTTGTTTAAATACCAACCGGTGATCAATTCTGTTCACATGTGTCGACCAGCAGCCGAATTTTTAGGTTATGTTGAATGTACCACAATTTTCGAGGTATTTTTATATTTTCGTTCATAACTTTTGAACAGCTGAACCGATTTCGCTCAAATGCAATACAAAACTAATTAGGGCAAGAACAAGTAAATATGCTAAGTCTTAGTTATATCTGTTTAATACTTTGCCGTGACAACCATTTCCACAGACGGACAGGCATCGCTAGAATGTCTTAAAATCGATCACTGATCAATAATATATATGGGGGTTTTCGTGTCAACTGACACAACTTTTGATCCCGATCTACTATCCTATTGGATAGCAGTGCAGACACAATTTTTCAACGAGATCTGTCAAGGACTCTCTGAGTTAGAGGGGTCGAAATTTTACATTTTGGCCAAGAAGTGTTTATTCTCATCCATATAACTTCTTACCAATTATTTTTAGCAAAATGTGTCCCAAACAGTTTAGATAGCTTTTTCTTCAATCTTGCGAAAAAAAAATTATAAAGAAATAAAAAAAAAACACTTTGATTTTTTTTTTTTTTAATCCAAAACTTGTTTGACTTTTTTGTCAAATCGGGCCCACCTAATTCTTATTCGCCTCAAATATATTTTTGCTCCACCAACAAATTTCCGCTAGAACGGCATCACGCGACTTTTTCCTAAGATATCTGATATGGTGATCACGGCCAAAGTATACCAATACCAAAACAAACTAAGCAGTTTGGTATTGCATTTGAGCGAAATCGGTTCAGCGGTTCAAAAGTTATGAACAAAAATGTAAGAACACCTCGAAAATTGTGGTACATTCAACATAACCTAATAACACAAAATGCTTTCATTCGGCTGCTGCTTAACACATGTGAACAGAATTGATCACCGAATGGTATTTAAACAAGTACAAACATATTTTTTTACAAAAAAATAATATTTTCGTCGAATATTTTTTTTAGCAAAAATTTTTTTTGTCGATTTTTTTTAAATGTTTGTTTTGTTTTTTAGCATGTAAACTTTTTTACATTGTGGAGGGTATCAATACATTCGACAAAGTCAAATTTAACATTTTTATTTGTTTTTTTATTTCGGCCCAAAAAAAAATAAAAAAAAATTGAATACTTTAAAATTTTTAAGCATTTTCTATATGCTGGACGAACTTTCTGTCTTAGTCGTGCCCTAGTAAAATTTGATGCAGAAAATATTTGTAAATTATTTTAACCCTCTAACTGCCTTTTTGTATAGACTTTTTTGTATTTCTTTTAAAAAAGGACAAAAATGACCCTTTAAAACGGGAGCTGGAGGGTTAATTTGGTCAAAGAAAAGAATCATCATAAAATTTAAAAAACACATCAGAATATAATTTTTAGCTCAAAAGTATATTTGCACTGTTTTTTGTCGATATTTTCTAACACTGCTTTGGTAAAAAAAATAACAAACATGGATTATTTATACTTGACCCTTTTTAAGCACTTTGCGCATGTCGCACAAACTTTGAACATTTGACAACCCCTAGTGAAATTTTATGAGGAAAATATTTGTAGAACATTTTAACCCTCTAAATGGACGTTTTATTAGACTTCTGTGTTTAGTTTTTGAAAAAGGACTAAAATGACCCCTTAAAATGGCAGTTAAAGGGTTAAAATATTCTAAGAAAAGAACCGCCATAAAATTTCACTGAAGACATCAAATCATATTTTAAAGCTCAGATGTGTTCTTATTATAGTATTTTTGACGTTTTCCAAACGCCTTTGATAAAAAAATGAAAACTTCAGTGGGCTTTAAAAAACAAATCCGAACTGACTTTGCAAAACCCTTTGGTGATTTTGTCCACTATATGGTCTACTTTTATATGGCGTTGAAGGCATTGAGGCTCAATGCGATGACCCAAAATTTGTTGCACAGTGTAATAAGAGTATTGGAAATTGATAACATAGATGTTAATGCTTAAGGATCCTGTTAAAAGCTTTTTTGTCTCGTTATAATCACAACAAAATTTTACGACAACGGTTTAATAAAGTAACTTAAAGCTTTAATTGAAAGCTTTGCTTAGAAAGTCAAGCAAACGGTCTAGATTAAAGGAATCACTATAAAGATTATGTTTAAAGCTTTTGGTTATAATTTGGGCTTTTTTGGTAATTAATTACATAAATGTTAATACTTAAAAATCTTGTTAAAAGCTTTTTGTCTCGGTGAAATAATAACAAAATTTTACGACAAGTTTAAAAAAGCTATTAAAAGCTTAAGCAGAAAGCTTTACTTAGAAAGTCAAAAAAGAAGTGTTGATTTGACTACAAGCATAACCCCTTGTAGATTGAAAATGAGCTTTTCACCATTAACGTTACATTTGAAGTTTTGCTATAATTTAAGGATTAGATAGGCTTATGTACTTAAAGGTCTTCTTTTAAAAGATTTTTGGTTATCAAAAGCCTATAATGTCAAAACAAAATATTATCATAACAAAATTTTAGGACAGCAGTTTAAAAAAGTAATTTAAAGCTTTAACTAAAAGCTTTGCTTGGAATGTCAATAAAAAAGTGCCGATTAAAGGAATCACTATAACGATTATGTTTAAAGCTTTTCGTTATAATTTGAGTTTTTGGAAATAAATTACATAAATGCTGAAAGATGTTGTTAAAAGCTTTCAATCTCGGTGTAATCATAACAAAATGATTAACTAAAATCTTTGCTTAGATAGTCTTACAAGAAGTTTGAATTAAAGGAAGAGCGGTTTCAAAAATGAGCTTTTCATCATTTAGGTTATGTTTAAAGCTTCTGCTATAATTTAAGGATTACATAGGTTTAAGTACTTAAAGATCTTCTTGTTAAAAGCTTTTTTTTTTGTTATCAAAATCCTATAATATCTTAACAAAATATAATGACAATAGTCATATTTATTATTAACACATCATTTACTAGTTTTTCAACTTTTTTTTTAAATTTATTTTTGAATCTTCAATTTCAACTTTTGTATGTTTCTTAAATTTGACATTGATATTGTGAAGCACAATATTAAAATTGATTGAAATTTACCAAAATGGTGATCCAAAAACTTCTAATTATTTGGAAATATAATACGTAAGGTGTAGGGTATCAGGAAGTGAACCTTTTTTTCTTTAAGTTCTCAAAAACCTCAACAAAAAAAAACAAAAAAACTTCTAATAACGTAAAACCACAGCAATATACTACTCTACCAAATAGGGTACTAAAAAAAAACATTGAAATGGAAACAAAAGAAATCCAAAAAAAACTATAACAAGAAAAAAAATAATAAAACTAATTTAGAAAAAAAAGATTTGTTGGCAAGTGAGAAAAAAAACGAAAAAAAATTAAACAATAAAAATGAGTGGAAAAAGAAATAACGAAAATGAAAATAAAACAAAAAATATAACAAAATTAGAAAACAAAATCAGAAAATAAAAACCAGAAAACATAATTGAAAACAAAATTTTTAAGAGTATATTTCATTTTAACATAAAGATAAAGAGTGTAAATCTAAATAAGAGTGAAAAGAAATATTTGAAAAATGAAATCTTAATCAAATTAGGTAGTAAAAAAGGGCTTAACTACAGTTTATACACAAATTTTGGACATGTAATTGAGAAATAAAAGGCTTTCGAATGAAGCTTTATTCTTAAGCCGTCTTTAGATAAGTAAACTTGATGTATAGCATATAGAATAGGTTAGGGTGGCGGTGCCGGCACTCCACACAGATCAATTTGTCCATCGACGTAAACTAAATACATTGATCTTCATTGCGAAAAGCTTTAAGCTAAAGTCTATACTCGTAATTTCCTCCAGTCTCGAACTGTGAACTCCCTATAATTGATAGTCGAGTTCATGTCAAAGCCGGGCAGTAACACAGGATGTGTTCATTGGTCTCCTTAACCACCTGGTAACTCGTTCCTTTTGCAGCTTGCTTCCGGAACAAGATTTATGTTTTAGGCATCTTCCCCGACAATACAGTGTATCGTTTTTAAACCGTCAACATGCGACATTTTATTCTCGTGAGTAAAAGTTAGAATTTTCTCATTCCTTAATCATTGCATGTTCACAAAATTCTGCTTATACGACTTTCCCAACGGATCGGACTGGAAGCGAGTGAAAATTAGTTACCCCATGGACTAAGTCGGACTGCTGTATTCAGACAAAATCCTTTTGGAATAAAAATTTATTAAAATAAAGCCATGTTCTTCTTGATATAAATAGAAAACAACCAAGAATTGATTTTATTACAGACCATAATACCTTGGGTAAACACATGGTAAGAATTGGAAGAGTTAATGATGGCACATTTAAATGGTGCAGGGAAACTTTTGTTTTTTAGTAAACGGAAGAGAAGGAGAAACAGGAATGATATGGGCACCACTTTGACCTCTATGGGAATTGGTTTATACCAATGCCATTCACCATAACCTACACCAGTTTAGGTCCAAAACTGGGCCAGTCTCATTTCGCCAGACACCAAACAACTTTTGAGCTTTGCAGTATGGTAGTTTCTCTCCCACTATTCTTTAACTTTAAACAGAAAACGATAACATATTGAGAATAGTGAAGGAAGGCTCTGACCAGAAAGTGTCGGACAATGGCAGATAAAGTATTCAATAGTTTCCAAATCGTGGTCTTTCATGCAACTTCGGCAAAAGTCATTTGACAGCACATTCAACCTCTCAGCGTGCTTTTCTATAAGCCAGTGTTCGTTAATTACAGCAACCACAATCGAAATCTCTCCTCTTGGAAGCGATATTTGCCCTCTTGGAAGCGATATTTGGCCTCTTGTGCGCTTCTGAATAAGAAAAGGCCAAATCTGTCGTGTAGTCTAACGCTCCCATACATATGCCCAATTTGCTTGCAAGTTTTTGAGAGGCATACTAACACATTTTAATACAATTGGAACATATAAGGTAGTTCCTAGTCTTGCGAGCTTATCGGGTTTGCAATTCTCTGGAATGTATCTGTGGCCCAAGGACCATATGAGTCGTGTGTCAAACTGCTTGGTCATCCCATTTAAAGACGTGCGGCAGTTAAGGGCAGATTTTTTTCAGTAACATTGACTCCAGGGAATTTACAGCGGCTTGACTGTCGTAAAAGATGTTGACTCAGTTTGTAGACAAGGCATTGCAACTCAGCCAGTCATCCACTTCCATTATTGCCAGCATCTCTGCTTGGTAAACACTGCAATGATTTGGCAATCATTGAGCAAGGCTCAACCTAAGCCCTTCCGAATAGACTCCGAAACCCACTTGTTCATGTAGCTTCGATCCATCTGTGTAAAAATGTATAGAGGCTTCACTACCCAGAAATTAATAGAGGCTATCCCTTTATCAAAGACTCCCTGGATGGTATCATAGCGGTAAAGTGGCGCTCAAAAATGGTCATAGAGGGAACCCAGTCCACGATTTGGGGTATTGTTATCTTTTTCAAAATTGCGCTATGATCAAAATCGCTGCACTTCCATTGCAGTGTGAAATTAAGTCGAATTGCCGACGTGTCTGCATACTGCCTACTTAATATCTCCAATGGTATTAGGTAAAGGAGGATTTCTAATGCAACCGTAGGTGCAGTAGGAAGAGCTCCAGTGATATACATCGACGTCATTCGCTGTACCTTCGTGATAAAGACAAAGTTCCCTTTTGTCTATAAAGCATGCCAGAAATGTAGTGAAAGACTCTAGAGCTGAAGCCTGAAATTTAACTTCCCACTAGAAATACTTTTTTAGTGCCATCCAGAGAAATAGGATCAAAAGCAATAATCGTATTTTTCCTTGTAAACAAAATAAGTTCAGTTTTACTCGGATTAACTCCCCGACCAAAGTCTCTTGCTCATTTAGACAGTTCTGTCAGAGAACCCTGAAGAAAGTCCCTTTATGTTGGCAGGTGCTTTATCGCTACCGGGACATTGTCAGCAGATGCGACAACATGACGTACTTGTAGAGAGAGTAGTATTAAATCAACACAAATCACTTAAATGAAACTTGGCACTGAATTCAATGCTTTTATGTAGACAGTCTAGTTCAGTGTTTTTAGAGTGGTAATGGGTCATTATTTCTTTCTGGATAACCGGGTTGGGAGTTCAATTCTTGGTAATGAACATTTTAACTGTGACTGTCTTGTGGCCTGCTTAAGAGACGAAGAACCCTTGTTGGTAACACAAAGGTAAAGCGAATGGTTTTGTGGTCTGCCACTAGATCACTTTGAACTACAAATATGATTATATTGAACATCCTCTTAGTAGGTGTGCAGTATGCGGCTGATTTATTGTTAGAGATTCCACTCAAAAGCTCACTACAATGAAGAGACTACGATTGGGACCATATGGCGATCCTTAATAGGAATGACATGCCACAAAATGTTGGGTTGGTAATTCTAGAAGTCTAATTGAACGTTCCCACAGTGATACCAGACAGAAACCATTACGGGTAGTAAGCCCTTTGGCAATTTTTATGTAGATGGATTGAAACTCCATGCAGTATCTTTAGGGGAGCTTTGGAAAAGCCTATCACAAAAATCGCCAGACCACTGCAGTGACTACCAGGCTGGTTGCTTGCAATTAAGGAATTATGAATATCTTGTTCATAGTCAAGTCTGTGGAGTATAAGCTCTCTAAAACCAGAACTATGATAACATAACTGATTAGCTTGGCGTTTGAGTGGTAATCCCCGGGTTTGGAAAGTATAATTGAATGTCCCCACAATGATACCAGACAGGAAGCACTACGGGTTGCCCCCTAGAAATTATTATGTAAATTAAATTTACTCGGAGTCACTTTAGGGAAGCTTTGGTAAAGGCTATCTCGAAAATTGCCAGACCATTGCAGACTTTTTAGCGTTCCTTTCGGACCGTTAGAGTCGTTCGTTTCTTTCTCCCATCCTATCTTGTTTTCTAATCCTATCTACTCTTTCGCAGATGACAGCAACAAGCCAAGCCTTGTTTGAGTTAAAGGCAAAGGCACATTAAGAATGACACACTTAATCAGGACCTGTTAACAATCTTCGAGTGGGGTCTATTCTATCTGAGGGTAATAGATCTGATGAGATTCAATTATACATAGATCAGATCAGAAATGAACAAATCAGAACAGAGCACGTCATTTTTACCTTTAAAATGGGCCTTCAAACCGATGAAGTTTTTAGCAGTGGTAATTTGCAATCTAGGTAGTTCGAGGCTTTTAAAAATACACTTTGCTTTCAAGATATAAAAAACTCCAGAAATGCCCCTGTGAAATAAATTTATTTGCTTCCTACGGACTTTGGTTTGAAGTGACTCTAAAACTGAACTTTAGAACACAAAGATTTTGAGAATGCTAGAAAGAACAAGTATAGCAAATTATATTGCCACACCAATTCTGAACAAGGTCAGTAAAAAACTCGCTGAGTTAGAGGGGGAGTCAAATTTTGACGTTAAAGTCAACAGGTTCCTTTGTCGGATCCATGTACATTTTTAGCTAATGTGTTTAAAAAATTTTGTATGATATTTTTTAAACGGATTTTTCTTCAATCTTAAAATAAATGAAATTTTAAGACCCCACAATTTTATAGATTTTTTTAAAATCAAAACTATCGGGGAACTATTTCATTAAATGCTAAAATTTTTTGATAGTCAACTTGCACAAAGATGGTATCCATTGGGTAGTAGTTACCACACCAAATCTGAACAAGATCGGTGAAAAACTCGTCGGATCCACACCATTCTGAACGAGATCGGTAAAAAAAATCTCGCGTAGTTTGGGGGGGGGGGGGGTCTCTTTATCGGATCCATGTTACTTTTTAGCTTTTGCATTTAGAAAATTTTGGGTAAAACGTTTTCAATCTTAAAAAAAAAATTCAAGATTCAATAATACTTAAAAATAAGTATTATTTGTATACATGAAAAAAGTACTTTTTTGAATAATTTAAAAAGTTATATATTATATAAAAAAGTACTTTTTTTTAATACTTTAAAAGAGCAAATTTTTGAATACGTTAAAAAAGTAATTTTTTGAATACTTAAAAAAAGTACTTTTTTCGAATATTTAAAAAAGTACTTTTTTTTAATACTTAAAAAAGTACTTTTTTTAACCACTTAAAAAGTACATTTTTTTAATACTTAAAAAAATACTTTTTTTTAATACTTAAAAGCAGTACTTTTTGAATACTTAAAAAAGTAAATTTTTTGAATGCTTAAAAAAGTTGTTTATTTGAATATCTAAGAAAGTAAATTTTTTGAATACTTTAAAAACTACTTTTTACAATTATGGCGTAAAAATAAATGGGGTCGGTCTTACATTGAGAGACAAGATGCTGATTTTATAAAACAAATTTATAAAAAATCAAAAATAAACTTTATGGGGGGAGAGGGGAAACTGCCTCAATAGTTAAAGATACATAGTAGATCGGGGCGGTCATATACTTAACTCCTCTAAGGACACCCTGGGGACAATTGAAGAGTTGGGAGAAAATTTTATAAAAATGTAATTTTGTATGGGAGCCCTTTTGAGAGTAGAGATAGGGTAATGGTATGTTGGGAAGAAATGTTGGGGGAAGAAAATTAATATGAGTAGTGTAGGTTTAAAACCGATCGGATAAGATCGGTTTTAAAAGTGTGTTCACTTAAGGTCTTTTTCTTTTTTTGGTATAAAATGTAGTTAGGCCCTTTTTACGTATAAAGTGTTTCAATGAAGTTTAGGAATCTAACAAAAATGTATAAGACTTAACTTAAGAGTTCTTTAAAAATAAAATTTGTGTTAAAGTTTTTGTAAAGTTGAATATATTTTTTGTTTTTGAATTTTGTGTTTAATGTTTTTGTTAGTTTTTTTTTTATAATTTTTTGGTTTTGATTAAAATTTTTTTTTTTATTTATTTTTTTCTCATTTATTTAGTTTTTTTGTTTTAAAAAAATTATCTTTTCTTATACATATATGTACTCACAAAAAAAATAAATAAATAATACCTACATTTGCTATATAAGAAAAAACCACAATAGATGATGAGATGAAATTGAGTTGATTTTTTTGCAGTTAGAGTTAAAATTTTTGATAATTTTTTTTTTTGTTTTTTAGAAAAAAAAATATTTTTTTTAAGGTTTTTAAATAATTTTTTTAATAAAACTAATCACTGAAATATTTATTTTTTTTTTAACAAAAATATTTTTTTTATGAATTTTTTTTTTTTTAATTTTAAAATTTTGTTTTTTTTTTTAATTTAATTTAAAAATTGGTTGCGTTTTGTTTAATTAAATTTCAAATTTTGTTTGTGTGTGTTTTTTTTTGCAGATGATGTCAGCGTTTTTTTTTTTTTTTGTAAAAAAAAATTAGGTTTTTTGCATTTTTTTTTTTTGGGAATTATTTTCTTTTTAAGAAAATATTTTTTTAGTAAAAATTATTTTTTTTTGTAATTTTTTTAAGTTAAACACAAATTTTGTTTTGCACACCCGTTTTTTTTAGGAATTTTTAAGATTTTTTTTTTAAATTTAAATTTTTTTTGTTTTAATTTTTATTAAAAAAACTTTGAGAAATAAATTTTTTTATGTTTTACAAAAAAAAAATATTGGATCTTTTTTTTTAAACGTTGCACCGTTTTTAGATAGCTTTTTGTTAATTTTGTTAAAAATTAATTTAAAAAAAATTTTTTTGTTTATTTTTTTTTGTTGTTAGTTATTTTTTATATATTTTTTAAAAAAAGTAAAAAAAATTAGAAAAAAATTTGTTAAACAAAAATTTGATTAAAAAAAATGATGGTTGGGTTTTTTGTAGCTAGCGGCGCATACGTTTCCACAGAAGGTGTAAAACAAATTTCTTTGGTTGCTCACGGTTAGGAACGTATTTGAACACTGAACACAAGAGAGTTACCAAAAGTTTGAAAGCAGTATCGTACACAAAAAATACAAAAAAAAAAACAAACAAAACTCATACACAGATACTAACAAATACATACACTCAAAAAAAAAAAAACAAAAAATTCAAAAAAAAACACACATTTAAATTACACTCAAGAAAATATACACAAAACTACACACCTCATCGTCAACCTTCTTTCTCATCATCATCATCATCGTTGTCGTCGTCACATCATATACACCAACACTTTTTTTAAAATGTTTGTTAAGAATGGCACAACAAAATTTCACATACCCCCAAAAAACAGAAAATTGTTTTACACTAAATTTTACTCATTCCCAAAAAAATACACAAAAATTTTTAATTTTCAAAAACCAACACTTCTTATACATCTTACTACTATTATTCATGCACATAATAGTGATGATATGTGACATTTTTTAGTAGTGTTTTAATTTGGTACTTAAAAAAAAGTACTTTTTTGAATATTTTAAAAAAGTACTTTTTTGAATACTTAAAAAAAGTTCTTTTTTGAATACTTAAAAAAGTACTTTTTTGAATATTTAAAAATAAGTATTTTTTGAACATTTTAAAAAATGTTCCGTTTGAATACTTTAAAAAGTACTTTTTTGAATACTTAAAAAAGTACTTTTTTTAAATACTTAAAAATAATACTTTTTTAAATATTCAAAAATAGTAGTTTTTTGTATAACTAAAAGGTACTGTTTTTAATACAACAAAAAATAAATAAATACTTTTTGTATACTTAAAAAAATAGCTTTTTTGAACACTTAAAAAACAACTTTTTTAAATACATAAAAAGTACTTTTTAAATAATTCAAAAATTCCTTTTTATACCCTACACCACACTGTGGTACAGGGTATAATGAGTTTGTGCTGTTGTTTGTAACCACCCGAAATATTGGTCCTAAACCCACCTTTAATTATATTGATCGACTCAGAATCACTTTTTGAGTCGATTTAGCCATGTCCGTCCGTCTGTCTGTCTGTCCATGTAAACGGTGTAAACACGATACAGGTCGCAATTTTTAATCAATTGACTTGAAATTTAAAAATTAAGCCTCTCTTGGCCCAAGGATGAAGCCTATTGAAATTGAAAATTTAGACCTAGCCCCCATACAAAGGTCCTCGTTAGTTTTGGCTCAAATGGCTCTAACCGTATTATAATAGGTATCTTTTCTAAATTTGGCAGGTAAACGTGTTTTGTCTTCACAAATCACCATTCCGAATTTTAAAGAAATCGGACCAGTTCTTCTTGTAGCCCCCATACAAACCAACTTCCCGATTTTCACATAAATTTCTCAAATTTCATGAAAACAGAAAATATTTAATTAAAATTTTGTTTGTGTATCTTAAACGCGTACTTAAAAAACCATAACAAACCTGATAATCATCGGACCAGTTTTGGACTTAGGCCCTTGTAAAAATTTCGCCCGATATTCGGTTAAAGCGGTTGACTGTCAACAAAGAGAAGTCTATTTTACTCAAATTTGATTTGTGAGTGTTTTTTACACTTATTAAAGATTTGACAACATATAGATCTAATCGGTCCCTGGGACCCATTTTCAGGGAAACTCTGGTGTAGGGTATTATATGGTCGGTCTTGACCGACTATAATTTTCTTACTTGTTTTAATACTAAAAAAGAATTATTGAATAATAAAACAAAGTACTTTTTTAAATAATTAAAAAAAGTACTTTTTTGAATAATTTAAAAAAGTTGTTTTTGTTGGATTTTAAAAAACAAGTAAATTGACTGTAAAAAAAGTAAAGGTACTAAAAGTGAAGAATTTCAATTTAACCCAAAATTGATAAGAAACTGCAAAAAGGGCTCTTGCAATTTTTTACATAAAATTTTACTCATTCCCAAAAAATTCGCAAACATTTTTGATTTTTAAAAACCAACACTTCTCATATATATTGCTATTTTTCATGGATAATAGTGACATTTTTTAATAATGCCCAGATCTTAATTGTGCCAGTACCACTCCTGTTCTTCGTGGCAGACTTCTATCTTCTTCTGCGATGGGTGGAGGACGGCCTCCAAGTAAGACATTCACTTGGTAGTTGGCTGTCTTCGATTCTACTGTATCCCTGTGAATGTCATTCAGGGTTGTCCGATATGAAGATGGACTCTAGCTGTTGGATGTCGTATTGCTTGATATCCATCTCGTAACACCAAAGATCTTTTCTGACATGCCTCGGGGGAGGATCAATTTTCGTAAGGTGATGTTTCGGATGGTTCCTCCGATGGCACGCCAGAAGGAAAGAACTGTTTCGCCAGAATGTGACTGCGTTCCTTAACCTGAAGTATCTTCTTCTTCTCATGTAGATAGTGTTCTGAGGACATCTGAAGGCAGCACGTTACGGTTCTTAGGGCTGCATTTTACAACTCTGAAGCTTCTTTCACTACGTTTCGGACCACACTGCGGTGTGGTCCGAAACCTGCGTAGTTTGCCACTGACCCGCCAATCGTTTTATAAACAACAAGTTTTTTTGATTTTACCCAATGTGCTCCCGGCTAGCGACTTTATACTACGCAATTTATTGAATGTTGCAGTGGCTTGCGCCGAACACGAATACAAGCTGTCGAATGTTACCCCAATATTTTGTGGTGGTTCACTGTCGGAATTTTGACGCCATCGACTATAACATTTAGTTCCAGTTGTACCTCTTTCGTCCATGTGGTTAAGAGCGTCACCGATAATTTGGCTGGGGAAAGCTGCATGTTCCTTGCAGTGAAGAAGTTCGTAAGATCGTAGATCTTTGCATTTAACCTACCGCATAGCTCATCAATGTTATTGCCCCGTGCCATTAAGGTACAGTCATCGGCATAGGTAATCAATTACACACCTAAGGATGGTGCCGGGAGTTGAGAAAGGTAGAAGTTAAACAAGATCGAAGAGAGAACTCCACCCTGTGGGACTCCTTGTTTAACTCTACGGGGTTTTGCCTTCTTGTTTTTAAACTCCACAAACAACTGACGGCCACACATACATATAATTTACCACATACCTCTTGATGGTTAGACTGGATTGGGTAGACTGGAGTGTGACAGACCGTGTCAAAGGCTTTTGAGAGGTCTAGTGCAACTATCACTGTGCGCTCACATGGCTTTCATTGTTTCAGACCATGGCTTATATGTGTTGTAATGGCAGTAAAAACTGTTGCTTTCGGAATCCGTGCTGATGTGTTACCACTTGGAGGTGCTGTGTGAGCCTGGGTAGGATAAGTACCTCAAGTGTCTTCGCGACAGGTGACAGCAAAGAGATTGGCCTGTACGATTCTCCTTGGTTCGCGATTTACCCGAATTTTAAAACCCGGACCAATCTACCAATTTTCCAGACATCGGGTATGATCAGAGTGGACAAAGAAAAGTTGAGTGCTTTGGTCATGTACTCGACTTCCGGTACATCCAAGTGCTCAAGCATCAGCATCGAAATTCCTTCGGGGCCTAACGCTTCGGATAGTTTCGGGTTATTGATGGCATTTTTAACTTCACTCAACAGAAAAACCGGTGGTCCGTCAATGACTTGAAGGTTGTGTATTTTCCTGACAACTCTTGGTTTCGCCTTATATCTCTCGGGGTGCTCTATGAATTTACGGCCAAAACAAGCCGCGCACCGCTAAGGGTCCAATAACGTGTTGTTGCCGAAGGTTATAGCGATTCTGTCATTTACCTTCGTGGGATGCGAGAGAGCTTTGACTGTCGACAATAGTTTACCAGCTCCGGAGTTTAGGTTGCAGTTCGTTTCCATGACAATTGGATCTTCGAAAAGCAAAACGACTTGGAGAGTCATCTCCGACCAAGGACTGTCCACCCCAGCTTATGTATGTAACCACTGTCAAGTAGTTAGACTCGCTGAACGCATAAAGGCATAGGTCTGAAACGGATGGTCTATAGCGATGCATAAAGGTGGCTTGTAATGACATTTGCAGAAGCTGCTTACAGGTGATGGAGAATATCGAACACCTTATCTGTCATGAACCTGAGCATATGACTGGGATCAGTCGTATGCTCACATGCATAAGACTGAGATCAGTTGAAGTTGCATGAGGGAAAAGGTTTGAACCGGATGGTCCATAGCGAAACATAAGTGTATCTGGTAATGATTTCTGCAAAAGCCGCTTGAAGGAGATGGAGAATATCGAACACCTTATCTGTCATTTACCTGCGCTTTCCAGCAAGAGATGCACGTGACTAAGATCAGTTGCAGTTGCATGATCTCTCTGATGTCTCTTATGTCAAAATTTCACAATTTAAAAGCTTCATAAAAGCTTATGTTCAACCATAAGGACTTCGAAAAAATCATTTCGAAACCGTGGTATCACAACAGACCTTAGACCTCTTTGAGTACAAACTTTACTCGTTGTTAACCAACAAAAAAGTTTCACAGTACTTTCTTAACTCAAAAATGTACCAACAAATATGTAGTACAAATGTACATTCATTATCATCTCCAATACATACTATAGTTTGTTCTCAAAATAAAAATTCCATCAAACATTTTTTTTTGCTTTACTTCCATTTAGTGCCTGTAAACATTTGCCAATTTAACACTCAGCTCCTATGGTGACAGCGCTGCAAACGTTAAGATTCTTCTCTTTACTCATACATTTAACACACATTAACATTCACTAATACATTCTCAAAAAAATTGCCAAAATTTTGGTTGTCTTTTGGTTCATATGTTTCATATAATCAACATATACAAAAAAAAATTCACTCATCATATGGTTTGATTTTGCATTTTTTTTTATTGAAATTGGAATTTGCTCCCTTGTTTTAGGATTACTCATACTGTGTTTGGATTATTGTCAGTATCTAGGGTGATTCTAATTAAGTATTAATTAATTGTTTGTATATATGTTTTTTTTTTTTGGGGGGAAACTATGATCGTAGGAGACTATATGGGGTAGGAGAGTTCGTGGTGGTAAGATGGGTAATAATTTTTAAGAGTTCAAAGTACTTTTGAACAAAAAGTTGTCTGAGAAATTTTATTTCTATTACTTGTTACATGAATAAATGATTTAATTACTTTTAGGAAATTTAGCAAAAAAAAGTCTAAAGAAACCTTTCATATAATTTTGATACTCCAGGACTTGTAAACTTTCACGAGAGTCTTCCATGTGTGTCACTAGAACTTTTCGCACTATACATATGTATGTGTATAGTTAACATTCTTCCGCCTTAAGTTAGGATTCGGAGTCTTTTCAGGAAAGTCTTTGGGTGAACCATGTTTGGACATTGACGGACCATGTTGTAGTGCTTTTAAAGCAGATGTACTAACAATTAAGAATGAGCGGATGGTTGGTTTCTCAATAACCTACAAATTCAAATCGATTTCGGTTTTTCAAAATTAAAAAATCAATCGGTTTCGGTTTTGACAAGTTCAGAAATTTGCTCGATATAAACACAGAAATTCAGAAAAAGTTACTAAAAGATTTTTCAAGCAAGTGGTGCCCAGACAGGGGCCAAAGTTCGCATCACACAGCGAAAACACAGAAACCACCATCATCAAGGATAAGTTAATTTTGGTTGTTGGACTACAGCAACCATAACTACTCAACAACATATCAGGAAACATTTCGCACCAACCTACTCGGCTGGATGTTATTAAAAAAAGAATAACCTGTGGAAAAGTGTTGAAAGTAATACCAAAGTAAAGCGACTTTAAAAGCACTGGTTAATAGGAATATGCGATCAAAGATAGTCAGCCGTTGTCGCCAAGATTTTCAGGCTCTCATCAAACAACACTCTTTAAGACTGACCAGAACTGTCCGTGGTGAATCCCAGCCTGAATGCGATTTATTAAAAAATAATGAGAAAATTTGAACGGCAAAAGATTCAAAATGAAAAAAAAGCCAAGACTGTATCCAAAAGTAGGCCTTGTAGACTCGCGAAGGAAAGTGGCAAAACAAACGCTTTTTCATGTGTGAAAAAGCACAAAAAACAATCTGATCTTATTCAAATCAAAAGCCTACAAGTGCGCTTGTCTTCCAAGGCAGAAGATTTCAACGACTGTGGTAACATGATACCGCCTAATAGGAAAATACCTTTAATGGCTACAGGTTCTGCGAAACAATTATTGTTTGAATAATTGGAGTGATTGAGAAATACATGGAATCTCTCAACTAATTCCTCAGCAATATTCCTGTGCATTTTGAATAGAAATTTTATATCCTTCAACTGCAGTATGAGGGTGTACTCCCTTTGCCATTACCCCATATTATAATTGCACTGTAGGAAATTTTTAAACTTTTCCAAAATTACGGAACTCTGTCGATTGATTCTGCTCGGCGTTTTGAAAATTAAATTAAAATTTCCCCCCCTATGGCCAGTAGAACAGAGCCTTAAATTACCGTTTCGAGGGGGAGTTAGAGGGTTAATAAGATCCACAAAAATATTTGCCTTAATATTTTTTACAAAGTTGCTGAACACATCCTACACCTTAGATGTAAAGAAAACAAAGTTTCATATACCATGTGCTGCAAGAACAGACAAAAGGGAGGAAACTTTAACCACACTAAAATCAAATTCCGATGTGAGCTTTCAAAACGAATTGCTGAGCACATCCTACACCTCAGATGTAAAGAAAACATAATTTCATATACAATGTGCTGCAAGAACAGGCCAAAGGGAGGACATTTTAACCCTCCTAAAATAAAATTCCGATCTAATCTTTTAAAACGCCAACACACGTATGCTTTTTTTAGTCTCCTCTACTAGAATCAATCGTTTTATACTCTCCGGATCGTCAATTGGCTATTCAACATGGTCGTAGGATCCATACTTACGCACGGAGTATCCGTCTGGTGGGTGGTGACAGGCAAGTGCGATAATGATAACTGGCGCACTTTTTTTCACTCCAACAAAAAGTATACTCGCAATGCTTCACTGGCTGCCTGAGCTCCCCGCAAGACTACTAGCTAAAAATACATACAGACCATATGGACATGCTAGAATCCTGGGGCATCACGGTGCCGCAGCGAATATTACGTATTGCAGTCTTACGCCCTTGTTTGAAACAGCGTTAAAAACAAGGATTTCGGACAGATCCCACTGGACAGAAGTTCTCAATATACCTGAGGAGAAACTTTAGGTTTTCACTGATGGCTCCAAAATGTCGCGAGACATTCGAACGGGGCACTCATTTGGGTGCTTGGGCACATAGGTATAAATGGAAACTGTGTTGCCGATAAATTAGCCAGGCAGGGTACGACTCTACATTTTAATCGATCGATCATATGACTGGAATCCCGCTCAATGCGAGTAAGCGTCTGAGCAAGACTTTGCTTTTACCAATCGTCAACGACACCACGTGCTCTAACGCGAGGATGCTGTAGCACTCATATGATCGCCGGTGTACGGGTTGGATCATTTGATTTTATCGAAACCAGCTACGCAACCTTGTTGCAGCCGTTACGGGGCACACGCAAATAAAATGGGAATCCCCACATTGAATATTGCGGGGGATGTCAGGACGTGGAGGAGGAGGATACGGCATGGCACTTTTTCAGTTAATGTCCGGCATTCACCAATTGGAAGGCCGAACATTTTAGCATCATCCCGATTCTGGCGGACTAACCAATTTTGTCTAGTATGGATATCAGTAGGCTAAACATCCAAGCGACTTAGTTTGGATCCTGGTTATTCCACTTCTTCATTCTTTCCTATCTCTTCATCTCCTCTCCTTATTATTTTCTTATATTTCTTTCCTTTCTTGTATAGGTAACACAACAGCACCACGTTCCTTGAAGGAGCTGGTCGATGGGCGGTTGCCTGCTTATAGCCCCTAAATAGCACCAAGGGGATTAGAAAATGTATTTTTTTTTCTGACCGCCTTCATTTGTGGCATGGCTCTTAAAAATATATAAATACTGATAAAGCGGAATAGAAAATGTTTTTTTTTCAGTCCATCCCTATTTGTGGGCGTGTTTCTTAAAATTTATAAATAAATGATAAAAAATAAATAACCTAACCGAAAATATCTTATTTAATTTGTTACCATTTGTCGTGGGAGAATAGGTATCCCCCACTGACCCCCTCACAAACAAAAACATTTAGACATATCTTCTTCATTTAGACATATCATCCAATGCAAACAATACCTATTACCAAAGTGGATATCTAGTCCTTATGGACGATTTTGCGACCCTCGTTTGTGTGGCGGCTAACAAGGAGAGTCTCCCTGGTATCATCGTCCGATCTTCATGAAATTTTAATGTGTTGTTTAGAACTCATTTTTAGGGGGATTGATTTGGGGGAAATTGACCTTTTTTAGTTTTTTAAGATTTACGGCTTTATTCAAAATTAGTATAGGCGTATTTGGTATCAGATTGAAGGTATTTAAAATACCTATCTCGTGATGCTATCAACGTGCCAAACAAGAAAATACTTTTCGACTTATTAACAAAAAATGTCCTAAAATTTTGTCATTTTACTCAATATGACAAAAGTTGTGCATGTTTCTACACGTTCTTTGCACACGAAGATAGGTTTTTCAAAGACCTTTCATTTGATATACAACATGACTAGGTTTCTTTGTACAATATAGGAGATAAACGCAAAAAACTGAAAAAATACCGTTTCTTGTGCTAATGGTTGTAACTAGCCGAATTTTTGGAACCTTCCAGTAAACCGATTGACACAGAACCACTTTTTGAGTCGATGGTGTAAGCACGATACAGCTCCCAATTACACATCCCCACAAAAAATAAAAAATAAAATTCTGAAACTATTTCGATTTCGATTTTTTTTTAAACCCAAAAAAAAACGTGGGTATTCAATACTAAAATTTAACTAAATTTTAGTCCAAAAGGACCTAGTGCAGAAATTGGTAACCAATACTAACTAACACTTCTTACTAAAATTATTGAAAGCCACTCAAAAAGTGATTATGTGTCAATCGGTTTTCTGGAAAGGTCCTAAAAAATTCCCTGTACCACAGAGTGTTGTGCGGTTTAAATACGAATTTAAAAGTATTCGGCCCTTCACAACTATGTCAATTTTCATGAAAAGCAATTAAGGATCGTAATTATTCTCCTCACTCACCCTTACTTGTCAAAGCAAATTATGTTGCTGAAAAATTCTCCTTTAAAAAAACGATCCTTGAGTAGAAAGTTTAAATAACTTTCATACTCCAACTTTAAAACACAAATTCACTCAAAACAAAAATTCCTTAAGTAAAACGAAAAAACTCCACTAAACTCATACATAAATCCTTACTAACACCGTTACTTTAGCAATACACTCAAAAACTCAACCACAACAACAAAAAAAAGAGACACTAATACCAATACAAAACAATATCCTGACGGTGGCGTTGCCAAAAATTCTGCTCTGTCAAAAATGACATTCAAAATACAAGAGACAAGCAGCGACAATGACGCAGCTAACGCCAACAAGTGCAGAAGGAAACCCAACAAAGGAATTGAATTTTTTTTTTTTAGGGAATTTTAAGAAACGAAAAGAAAGAGCAAGAAGAAAAAAAAAAGAAATAAATTCAAAAAAGAAATTCACAAGAAATGAAAAAGAATAAGATTAAAAAGGAAGAAGAAGGAGATGTAGTAGTGGAAAGAAATACACATACAGTTTTTTTTTTTTTTTTTTTTTTTTGTATACCAATAATCAAACTACAGTAAATTTTAACAGAAACGTGCAAGAGACGGTAGAAAGAATTTGACGAAAAAAAAAATGACCAAAAGCAGAGTAACAAAAATTGTGTAGGAATAAGATGATGTTTTTCGTCAAGAAGCAAAAAAAAAAGTACAGAGAGTAAAAAAAATTTTCAAAAAAAAAAAAAAAGGAAGTACATTTTAGGAAGGACGTGCTCAAAACAATAGATATTTTTGTTTTTTCTTCATCATCATTCCTGCATTTATATGTAGATATATTTTCAAACGCCTGGGTAAGTGTATGTACTTTTGAAATACTCTAACATTGAATATATGTGGTACATATTGCTTCAGGGGATTTTCAAAAAAAAAAAAACGGGGAGCTAAAGGGACAAAAACTTTATATTGCAATTGAAGAAATATATAACATACAAAAAATATAAAAAAAAAACAAAATCAACAAGATATTATTGAAGGAATACACTACTTCTTTTGATTTGAAGCTTAAGTAAACATACGAAAATCACACAAAAAACCATAAAAAATAAAAATATCCTTGCTCTTGGCCTTGATTATTTAAAGAATGAACCAAAATAATAATAACAAGCAACACAAGAATAAAAAAAAAAAAAAAAAACGGATACAAGCCCAAAAATTATAAAGGAAATATACATTTCAATAATTTCTAAAGATAACAAACATTATGTAAAAATATTGTTAATTAATGTTTGCCATTCATCATAAAATCTACGTTTTTTCTAATAGCCCACAACACAATTGAACTAAGAAAAAAACTTGTTATACCCTACATTTAGAGATAGAGGGTAAATATAAAATTGTCATGACGTTTGTAACACTTTAAAATGTAAAACTCTATAAAGTGTATATATTCCTCTAACGATTTTAACACGATTTAGCCAAGTCAGTCTGTTGTTATGAATTTTTTAGAAAAACTGGGAGGCATAGAGATCTGTCATAAATTCTAAAATAATTTTAATGATATGAAGTTGTTTGTATGTAAAATTGGAAGAAATCGGTTAAGTAGTTCAAAACTTATGAGTAAAAATGTAAGGATATTTTGGAAATTTCACTACATTTTATAAAAACTGCAAATATAAATTGATAAAACTCAACTGACTGATACAGAAAGTCATATTAGCATTTTTTTATAAAATGTGGGCGTATTTGGCGTAATTTAAATCTTTATAAAATGTGGGCGCAATTAGACAAAAAGGCGTTTTACCTCCCATGCAACCCAATACAGCAAGATTTTTTTTAAAAGGATCTTGGTAAAGAAACTTAAACTCGGCGTGTAAGAATAAGTTTTCAAAAATCTGCAAATTTTATATATTTCTCTAATGATTTTAATACGATTTAGCCATGTCAGTCTGTTGTTATGCATTTTATAGCAAAACTGAGATGCGAAGAGATCTGGCATAAATTCTTATATATTTTCCATGATCTGAAGTTATTTGTATGTAAATTTGAACAAAATCGGTTAAGTGGTTCAAAAGTTATGAGTTAAAATGTAAG
Source organism: Pegoplata infirma (assembly GCA_963921195.1). NCBI lineage: Eukaryota > Metazoa > Arthropoda > Insecta > Diptera > Anthomyiidae > Pegoplata > Pegoplata infirma. The sequence goes on from OY992540.1 coordinate 204,475,707, forward strand.
GATATCTCGGAAATTTCACTATGTTTTTTAAAAACTGAAAACATAAAATGATTAAACTCAACTGACTGATACAGAAAGTCATATTATCATTTCTTTATAAAATGTAGGTGTAATTGGCGTAACATAAATCTTTATAAAATGTGGGCGAAATTGGACAAAGAGGTGTGTTACCTCCCATACAAGCCAGTTCAGCAACGTGTTTTTATTCATATCCTGGTAAAGAAACTTAAACACGGAGTATAACAATAAGCTTTCAAAAATCTGCAGTTTATATATTCCTCTAACGATTTTAAGTCGATTTAACCATGTCAGTCTGTTGTTATGCATTTTATAGCAAAACTGAGATGCGTAGAGATCTGCCATAAATTCTAAAATATTTTTCATAAACTGAAGTTATTTGTATCTAAATTTGGACAAAATCGGTTTAGTGGTTCAAAAGTTATGAGTAAAAATGTAAGGATATCTCGGAAATTTCACTACATTTTATAAAAACTGTAAATATAAATTGATAAAACTCAACTGACTGATACAGAAAGTCATATTAGCATTTTTTTTTATAAAATGTGGGCGTAATTTAAATCTTTATAAACTGTGGGCGAAATTGGTCAAAAAGGCGTTTTACCTCCCATGCAACCCAATACAGCAAGATTTTTTTTAATAGGATCTTGGTAAAGAAACTTAAACTCGGCGTGTAAGAATAAGTTTTCAAAAATCTGCAAATTTTATATATTCTTCTAATGATTTTAACACGATTTGGCCATGTCTGTCTGTTATAATGCATTTTATAGCAAAACAGGGATGCATAGAGGTCTTCTTCAAATGCTTAAATATTTTTAATGATCTGAAGTTATTTGTATGTAAATTTGAACAAAATCGGTTAAGTGGTTCAAAAGTTATGAGTTAAAATGTAGGATATCTTGTAAATTTCACTACATTTTTTAAAAACCGAAAACAAAATGCTTAAACTCAACTGACTGATACAGAAAGTCATATAATCATTTCTTTATAAAATGTGGGCGTAATTGGCATAATTTAAATCTTTATAAAATGTGGGCGAAATTGGACAAAGAGGCGTGTTACATTGTATACAAGCCAATACAGCAACATGTTTTTAATTATATCCTGGTAAAGAAACTTAAACACAGAGTGTAACAATAAGCTTTCAAAAATCTGCAAAGTTTAAATATTCCTCTAACGATTTTAACACTATTTAGCCATGCCAGTCTGTTTTTATGCATTTTATAGCAAAACTGAGATGCGTAGAGATCTGTCATAAATTCTTAAATATTTTTCAGGATCTGAAGTTATTTGTATGTAAATTTGAACAAAATCGGTCAAGTGGTTCAAAAGTTATGAGTAAAAATGTAAGGATGTTTTGGAAATTTAACTACATTTTATAAAACCTGAAAATATTAAATGCCTAAACTCTTTATATGATGTGGGCGTTATTGGACAAAGAGGAGTGTTACCTCCTATAAAATCTAAAGCAAAATGATTTAACTTGGATCATGGTAAGAAAACTTAAATACGAAGTTTAATAATGAGCTTCAAAAGTGTGTAGTAGATATGGGTGGAATGAGAGCATGTGACGTGGAACCTTACCATTTGACCGAGCAAACAGTTCAACTAAAACCGATATTTTACCAGAATTCGATATTTTACCAGAATTCGGTATAGAATATTAGAGAGGCAAAAAGAATATGTTTTCTCCCGATTTAGAATGTTTGGAACTCGCGAAACTTGGAGCAGATGGCATAGGTACCACCATAATGACTTCAACAACACTCCAGCACAAACTGAAACGAAATTCCTTTAGCTTCACCAAGGCAAATCGAAAATGGAGGGAACATGGGACAAGTCGTATAAGCAGAATTTTGTGGCCATGCTATGATTTAGGAAGGACAAAATTCTTACACTCACTTAAGATAATAGAATGTTGTATGTTGACAGGTTTAAAAACGCAACACTGTCTTGTCGGGAAACATGCCAAAAACAAAAGGTGCGAAACGCCAGGCGTCGAGGAGACCATTCAATTCGACTTTCAATTATAGGGAGTTCACAGTTCGAGACTTTGGAGGAAATTACATGTATAGACCTGAAAATTTTAAAGCAATTCGCACTGAAGGTCATTGTATTTACACAAAAAAAAATCCTTGTCAAATTACTAGAAAAAGTCTCGTAATCCCATTTTACCAATATTTGACAGTTTTCCTTATTTTTTAAAAAAAAATTTTTGAGCGAAATTTTTCTATTTTTTTTGTAATTTGACAAATTTTTTTTTGTAATTTTACAATTTTTTTTGTAATTTTACAAATTCCCAATAAAATCTAGTAAATTCACGAGATTTCCTTGTAAGTTTATTGCGCCAAAAAAGTTGTAAATTTACAATTTTATTGGTAAAAATCTTGTAAAATTACGAAAAAGCTCGTAATTTTTACTAGAAATTCTCGTAAAAAAGGAGAAAGCAAAAAATCTAGTAAAAACACGAAACCTCCTTGTAAGTTTTATAAAATTTGTAAATTTACAATTTTATTGGTAAAAAAGCTTGTAAAATTACAAGGAATTTTGTCACATAGGAGCAAAAACTTAAATATATAAAGACTATGCAAGAGTCAATTCTTTTTGACGTTTAAAGGTGGTGTTAGTTTTACAAATGGTATCTGGAAAAGCTGGAAATTTTGTTTACCCAGGTAAAAATAATCACATATGTACACATATGAACACATATGGATTCACATGTGAACATATACGAAACACATATGAGCACATATGAACATATGATATCATACATGGAATCATACATTCTTGCAGAAAGCAAATATATGGTATTGTTTGGACTTATATATGAAGTCATGTGCTTACATCCTCCTATTTGTTATTAATAATTTAAAAAACTCTGGTAAAGATAAGAACGTTCACTGGTCTATGCAGGCCCTTGGCCAGCAATATTTTTGTGTGGGTTTTATTCAAAACAACATAAAAGGACGAACAAATAAACAATTAAATCATCTACTTCACATCGGGAGTTAAAGGGTATGGCATGAACCGTTAAAAGCCACTCCAAACCTAACCTAACCTAACCTAACCTATCTTACAGAAGCCATTGAAAATCATTTATTCTCGCAAATTACCAAAAAGTCTATTTTGGAAAAAAATTGCAAAATAATTTTTCAGAAGTGCGTGTTAAATTTAAAAAATCAGGAATTTTTATTGTTAGAAACCTCTTAATACTTTTTCTAGAATTGCTTTTTGATAACAAACATTAATAAAATAAATGAAAGTTTTTTATTTAAATTTGTTTCCTACTGTTTGTCTTTTTTTTATTTGCATCTGTTGTCAAACTTTTATTTTTTTTCCAAAATTATGAAAACTTCAAAAAAATAAAAATAAATTGTCACATATTTGATAAATTTCAAGCAAAATAATGTTGTTTTTATACAAAATTTGCAGAAAAAAAGGTAATATAAATATTAATAAAATAAAAATAATCTTCTAATAACTATTTCTATCATATTTACAGATTTGTTTATTTTAATTTCTTATTGGACCAGGTAAAGAATTCAACATCTGAACAAGAGACGCGTCCCCAATGAAAACCTCAAAAAACTGCAAAACTGCTTAAGAAAATTTTCAAATCTGACCTTGACAGGATGTGTAAGATAGGCTAAATTTTAATATAATATTTTACCAATTTTTTGTATGTATGAAACTAAAAATGCGTCGTGTAAATGTTATCTTGTAGTTTAGCTTTTGAAAATTAATTTTATTAAACAATAAACTATTTTTAATAAAGGATATTGTTTTTTTATGCCATCACCGATGCAAAAGAATATAAAATTATATGTATAAAAAAATGTATGCGAATATATATGAACATGTGTGATCATATGTCTACATATTACCTCAATTTTCGTCCATGCACATATATGGGTGATCATATGTGTTCATACGTGTTCACATGTGATGATTTCTAACCGGGTACCTTTTATTTTTGTTTAATTTTGCTGGTTGTTTTGATTTAATTATATTCATTTCGTTTTTATACCCTCCACTTAGTGATAGAGGGTATATATAAGTTTGTCATTCCGTTTGTAACTCATCGAAATATCGATCTGGAACCCCATAAAGTATATATATTCATGATGCCCGATCGATTTTAAGACATTCTAGCGATGTCCGTCTGTCCGTCTGTCCGTCTGTCTGTCTGTGGAAAATGCTGTCGCGGACAAAATATTGCCCAGATATGACTGAAACTTAACACATTTATTGGAACTTCTCCCGAGAAGTTTGGTATTGCATTTGAGCGATATCGGTTCAGCGGTTCAAAAGTTATGAACGAAAATGTATGCACACCTCAAAAATTTCAGTACATTCAACATAACCTAAAAATACAAAATGCTTTAATTCGGCTTCTGGTTGACATATGTGAACATAATTGAACACCAAATGGTATTTAAACAAGTACGAACATATTTTTTAACAAAAAAAAAAAAATCGCGGATTTTTTTTAACCAAAATTTTTTTTCGCAGAATTTTTTTTTTCAAAAATTTTTTTTTTTCAAAAGTAATTTCCTTTTAAATAAAGTTTTTTGCAATAATCTTTTTGAAATTGTGGAGGGTATCACAACATTCGGCAAGGCCGAATTTAACTTTTATACTTGTTTTATTATGTTTTTTTTTATTTTCAAGTGACACAACAATAATTTTCATTCATAATTTTAAAATTTTTTAATGTTTATTATTCGTTATTCCCAAATCGTTCCCAAAAAAGAGATTGCCATCTGTATATAACGACTTCGTTATTACTGCCACTACTATTCATGAGTTACCCCTGCATAGGAGGTAACAAAAAAAGTTAAAAACTTTTCTTGTCGTGTTACAAGGTTTTTTTTTTAGTGTAGTTAACATCGATGAGCGGAAAAAGTTTTGTGTTATCTCTATGGACCAATTGGTCTACGCGGAGTGCCGATCTGGCACCGCCACCCTAACCTAACATAGAATGTTTGGGTAAATTTGTATTTGACTAGGCCTAAAACTGCCGGCTTATCTGATCTTTAAAAACAAAGACCTCGAGCTTAGTTAGCCATTTTCTTATTAAAGTCAAAACAAACAAGTGTTAAATTCGGCTGTGCCGAATCTTTGATACCCTTTAACATGCTAGAACATATAAAAAATCCAGGGGCGTTTTTATTGGGGGGCTCGGTGGGGAGGGTGATGAGGAATACCTTCGAAATCGTGATATATATTAACTCGTTTACTCATTATGCTTTTTGAACATTAGTAATACCATTTTCTCATTATTTTAATGATTTTTTTTAAATCTACGCCCACAAAAGGGGGCGGGCCGAAAAAAATAAATTTTCTAGCCCCCTGGGTCTAAGTGGAGGACTTTGAACTCCTTCTGACATAAAAAGGTTTCATTTGTTTAAAAAAAATGCAAAAAAAATTGTAAAAATGGAGATTTTGTAGAAGTTGTTTTAGTTCTTTAGGGGGGGAACTTTTTTCCCTGGTCCGATTGTGCTCATTTCCGAACCTTACTGGCCTATGCTCATGAGACATATTCGTGTCAATTTTCAGAAGTCCAGCTTTTTTGTTTTGGACTGAATCGTGTTTGACACATACGGACGGACATTCATAGAATGTCTTAGAATCGATCATGGATCAATAATATCTATACTTTATGGGGTTCCCGACCGATATTTGAATGCGTTACAAACGGAATGAAAAAGTGAGTATACCTTATTACTGTAGTTGATGGGTTTAAAAGGTCGAAAAAACATATGCACTAATTTTAATTGATCTTTCACAAATTACAATTGATGATTTTAAAAATTTCCATTGATCTTTTTTGAATTCAATTGGAATGCCGATTCGTCTTTTTCGAATTTCTAATAGAATTTTCGAATTTTAGTTGATATTTTTTGAATTAAAAAAAAAAAACTTGTTCAAATTTTAATTTGAATTTTTTGAATTTCAATTAATTTTTATTGATTTCAATTTCATGGCAGTATATGTACTCACTTTGTTATTCCTGGAGTAACACATCGAAATATCGGTCTAGGACTCCATAAAATTGATGTCCGTTCGTCTGTGTGTGGAAAGTACAATGCTGTCCAAACGAAAGAGTTAAACCGCCTATGTTTGGCACAAAAATGGAAAGTTCTCCCTTGAAAAACCAAACCAACCTCTGAAAAATCCCAAGGTATACAAAAGTTTGTAAATATGCCAAAAATATGTCTTATGGTCCAGGCAGGTTAAGTTCGTAAATGGGCAAAAGCGGACCCGGCGAAAAAAGTTCCACCTTAAAGAACTAAACCAACCTCTGAAAAACTCCATTTTTTTTAGATCGAACTAAACATTGTTTTAGTTTAAAGAAGATCACTTGGAACCAGGGGATTGGAAAACGGCATCATTTTCGAAGTTAAAATTGTTGAAAACTCATTTTTATAATATTTTCAAAATGATAATTTTCAATATGACGCCACCGAGAAATAAAAAGTAGTTCTTGCATATTTAATTCAAAAAAATATAATTTTAAAATCAAGATCGAAACATAATTAATTTTATACATACAAAACATAATTCATGATTAAATTTTTTTTTTAAATTTAAGGTTTTTTAAAATGAGTATGAAAATTTTTGAATTGAATACGTTTCTTTGCCCTCGTTGTGTTATTGTTTGCTGTCTCAGAATTTTTTTTTTTTGCTGTTTCGTTAGAAATTTTATTTTAAGTGCAGTAAACGAACCTAAATGTCCTATAGACAACTTAATTATTGATATTTTATGGGTTTCGTTGTTGTTTTGTATTGTATTGTCCTTTAAATACACAGGACAACGCGCAATGCTCAAACAAATACTTAATAATTGACAAATACAATTTTCAGTATTTGACCTTCTTTTGTCATTATTATTTTTTTGAACTCAATCGGTTTGGTGTATTTCAGTAGATATATTTGTAGGTAATTTCATTGATTGTTTTATATTTTGGGTATTTTTTTAAATAATGTGTATTTTCAAGGATAAACACTGGAGTCACCCACAAGTACCTGAAAATTTCTTGGTAATTTTTGAGTTTAAATTTTAAGGATTAAAGGAATGAAATTTATTTAGTTACTTGTTGAGAATGTTTTTAGAAATATATTGAGAACAAAGAACAAGTATTAAGAGTTGTAATAAGTAAAGAAAACTGTGACACTTTCACTGGTGAAAGTATATCAATTTTGGTTTTTTGTTTTCAAATATTTTCCATGGAAAAAATCAAAGAATGGCAGGAAAATTTGTTTTACAGAAAAAATACCCAGTGAATAAAATATTTGTCTAACAAAAAGAAATATTTTGAATTTTTTTTAAATTTATACAATTAACTTTTTAATTGATACAATTAATTTTTTAATTGATATAATTAATTTTTTAATTTATAAAATTAATTTTTTTAATTAATAAAATTATTTTTTTAATTGATACAATTAATTTTTTAATTGATACAATTAATTTTTTAATTGATACAATTAAGTTTTTTAATGATACAATTAATTTTTTAATTGATAGAATTATTTTTTTAATTTATAAAATTAACTTTTAAATTTATAAAATTAATTTTTTAATTGGTAAATTAATTTTTTAATTAATACAATTAATTTTTTAATTGATACAATTAATTTTTTAATTTATACAATTAATTTTTTAATTAATACAATTAATATTTTGATTGATTAATGTTAAATTAAGTATACTTAATTATATTGTTATTAAATTGCAATTTCAAAAAATAAAAATCAATAGTTTATTATTTATTACAAGAAGTAAGAAATGTAAGCAATACAACAATTCTTCGATTCTGAGACTCTTTTTCTATATATAAATTCTTAGATTCTGAAACAACCATTTTAAATCAGTTACATTAGGTAGAGGATTAATGTAAATGATTTAATTAATAATAACCGTTAGGTAAACAATTTAAATTATACAGTTTATAAAGTATAAAATTGTATAAAAACTATAGAAAACGTAAATTTTTTTAAATTCCTTAAGAACATAGTTGTTGACATTATGTAAACAATGTAACTATCAGGTTAAATTAAGTTCGCACATTAATTTTTGAAACAACAATTTGTTTACTGACTATATAATATAAGTTGGATATAAATTATTATTAAAATTATTCAATTACAATAGGTAAACAATGTAAATTATACAGTCTATAAATTATAAAATTGTATGAAAATATTAGCAAACTCATTTTTTTTTTAAATTCCATAAGAACACAATTGTTGACATTGAGTAAAAAATGTAAATAATACAACAATTCTTCGATTCTGAGACTCTTTTTCTATATATAAATTCTTAGATACTGAAACAACCATTTTAAATCAATTTTATCAAGTAGATGGTTCATGTAAATAATTCAATTTATAATTAACGTAAGGTAAACAATTTAAATTATACAGTTTATAATGTATAAAATTGTATAGAAACTACAGAAAATGTAAATTTTTATAAATTCCTTAAGAACATAGTTGTTGACATTATGTAAACAATGTAACAATCAGGTTAAATTAAGTTCTAACATAAATGTTTGAAAGAAATTCAAAATTTCAAAATGAAATTTAATAATTTTAAGTTAATTAGATAAGGTAAACAATGTAAAGAATAGAAAACTTTCGTGATTCTGCGACATTTTTTGAATAGACAAATTTTTTGACTCTGAGCCAACTTTTTATAAACAAATTTTATTAAAGAAAATTTTATATAAAAACAACCATATCAAACAATTTTTAATTAATTGTTCAAGATGGGGTAAATAATTCAATTTATATTTACATTATGTAAACAATGAAAATTATATTGTTTTAAAGTTATAAAATTGTTTTTATAACTTTAGTTCCGTAAAAACCCATTTGTTGACATTATGTAAACAATGTAACTAATTGATTAATAATGTTAAATCATGTAGATACATTAATATTGGTATAAAATTTAAATTTCAAAATAAAAATCAATAGTTTTAAACTAATTACAAAAGGTAAACAATGTAAATAATAGAAAAATTCTTAGTTCTTAACAATTTTTTTTTATAGAAAAAATTCTTTGATTCTAAGACACTTTTTAAATTCTGAATTAATTATTTTAAACCATTTTAAATTTATTATATTATGTAAATGGTGTAAATTATTTAATTTTTTATAGTATTAGGTAAACAATGTAAATTATACAGTTTATAAGGTAAACAAATGTATAAAAACTTCAGCAGACTAACAATTTTGTATTAAATTCCATTATAACACAATTGTTGACATTATGTAAACAATTTAACCATTTGATTAACAATGTTAAGTCAATTACATACATTAATTTTTGAATGAAATTTGGAATTTTAAAATTGAAATCATTAGTTTTGAATTAATTACAAAAGGTAAACAATGTAAAGAAGAGAAAAACTTCGGATTCTGAAAAATTTTTTCTATTAAAAAAAATCCAAGATTATGAGAAATTTTTTAACATTGACATTATGTAAACAATGTAACCATTTGATTGACAATATTAAGTCAATTACACACATTAATTTTTGAATAAAATTGGGAATTTTAAAATTGAAATCATTAGTTTTGAATTAATTACAAAAGGTAAACAATGTAAAGAAGAGAAAAACTTCGGATTCTGAAAATTTTTTTCTATTAAAAAAAAAAATCCAAGATTATGAGAATTTTTTTACGTATAAAAATTAAAAATTTTAAGATATTTTAAATAAATAACACAAGGTAAAGAATAGAACAATTTTCAGATTCTAAGACATATTTTCGGTAAAAAATCTTCGATTTTAAGATATAAAAATTCTAAAATTCTGAAACAATTATTTCAAACCATTTTAAATAAATTATATTATGTAAATGGTGTAAATTATTTAAATTTTAATGCATTAGGTAAACAATGTAAATAATACAGTTTATAAGGTATACAATTGTATAAAAATTTCCGCAGACTTACAATTTTGTATAAATTCCATTAGAACACAATTGTTGACATTATGTAAACAATTTAACCATTTGATTAACATTCTTAAGTCAATTACACACATTAATTTTTGTATGAAATTTGGAATTTTAAAATTGAAATCATTAGTTTGGAATTAATTACAAAAGGTAAACAATGTAAAGAATAGAAAAAATTCAGATTCTGAAAAAAAAAATTTATGAAAAAAACATTTTTTTTCTATAATTTTTTTACGTATAAAAATTAAAAATTTTGAGACATTTTTATTTTATTGGAAACACAATTGTTGATATAGTGTATTTATTAGAAAAACAATGTTTTATCAATTAGATACACTAATATTTGTATGAGTTTTAAACATAAAAATAAATAATTTTAAATTAATAACAAAAGGTAAACAATGTAAAGAATAGAACAATTTTCAGATTCTAAAGCATTTTTTCAATTTTAATACACAAAAAATCTGAACCAATTATTTCAAACCATTTTAAATTAATTATATTATGTAAATGGTGTAAATTATTTAATTTTTAATAGCATTAGGTAAACAATGTAAATAATACAGTTTATAAGGTATACAATTGTATAAAAACTTCAGCAGACTTACAATTTTGTATTAAATTCCATTATAACACAATTGTTGACATTATGTAAACAATGTAACCATTTGATTAACAATGTTAAGTCAATTACACACATTAATTTTTGTATGAAATTTAGAATTTTAAAATTGAAAACATTAGTTTTGAATTAATTACAAAAGGTAAACAATGTAAAGAAGAGAAAAAATTCAGATTCTGAAAAAAATTTTTCTATTAAAAAAATCTAAGATTAAAAGAAATTTTTTATATATAAAAATTACAAATTTTGAGATATTTTTATTTTATTGGAACTGTGTTGTTTATATCGTGTTAACAATGTAACTAAACATGAAAATAAAAAATCAATAGTTTTAAATTAATAACGCAAGGTAAACATTGTAAAGAATAGAACAATCTTCAGATTCTAAGACATTTTTTTTGTAAAAAAAATTCTTCCATTTTAAGACACAAAAATTCTAAAATTCTGAAACAACTATGTAAATGGTGTAAATAATTTAAATTTTAGTAGCATTAGGTAAACAATGTAAGTAATACAGTTTATAAGTTATACAATTGTATAAAAACTTCAGCAGACTTACAATTTTGTATAAATACTATTAGAACACAATTGTTGACATTATGTAAACAATGTAACCATTTGAATAACAATGCTAAGTCAATTAAACACATTCATTTTTGTATGAAATTTGGAATTTTAAAACTGAAATCATTAGTTTTGAATTAATTACAAAAGGTAAACAATGTAAAGAAGAGAAAAATATCAGATTCTGATTTTTTTGTGAAATGTAAATATTTCATTAATTTCTTAATTGATATAATGTAGTTTTCAATTGAATTGGTTATTTTTTTTGAATAAATTAATTAAATTTTTTATTTGGATTAATACATTTTTTTATTGAATCAATTATTTTTTAATTGATTCAATTAAATTTTTAGTTTATTCATTTAAAAAACTAATTAACAATAAACATTTTCGCAAAAGCATTAAAAAAATTTGCTACATACAAAAAAAAAAAAAACGTGATTGAAATATTTGTAAATTGGAAAGAAATATTCAGTTTATGTTTTTATTGATATAATTAAATTTTTAATTGATTCAATAATTTTTTTAATTATTTCAATAAATTTTTTAATTGATTTAATAAGCTTTTAATTCGCCTTAATAATTTTTTTTACTGATTCAAATAAATTTTTAATTTATTCAATTAAATTTTTTATTAATTCAATTAATTTTTTAGGTAATTCTATTAAAAAAATAATTAATATTATAAATGTATAAAATTGCGCTCAATTAATTTTTAAACACCAACTTTTCTTTGATACCAAAAAATTTCAATATTGATAAATATTTTAATTGCATCAATTAAAATATAATTTAAATAATTTTTTTCTCATAAAAAATTTTTAAATACGGTTTTTTAAACTGTTTCACTTCTCCAACTTCCTTTTTATATTAAATTAAGTTATTACAAACCGTAATTTCAATAATACCGTAACAAAAACTTTAAATTTATATTATTAATTTCTTTAAAATACAAAAAAAAATGTAAAACCTAAAAGCCTTCAATTACACTTTTTCCCCATTAAAATAATTTAGCACATTACAAGCTCTTTAAAAATCATGTTGTAAAAATATTCCCCAAGGAATAAAATTAAAAAAAATTTTAAATTTTGTAATGAAACCAAAAAAAATTAACAAATTAACGCACAAAAAATTGTAATTTCCTCACATTACAACTACCCAAAAACAATGTAAGGAAGAATTGACTGCCACTGACTGCAAATATTGAGAAATGCAACAAGTGCAATTAAAGCAGGCAAAAAAAAATCGTATAAACAAAAAACACAAAATAAAACCTCTAAAAAGAATAATATGTATAATTATCAACACCTTTTGTATGAGAAAGTACACATGAAAAAATAAGGTGGTGGATAATTAATATTGGAGAACATCAAAAACAGCTTCGTTTAGAAGTTTTTTGGTGATAAAAGTCACAAAAATCTAAGAATTTGTCTATATTTTACATTGTTTACATTTGGTAATTAATTTTAAACAATTGATTTTCATTTTAAAATTCAAAATTTTTTACCAAAACTAATGTGTATATAAGATTTAACATGCTTAGTCTAATAGTTACATTGTTTACATAATGTCAACAATTATGTTTTAAGTGAATGTATAAAAAAATAACGTTTGTAAGAATTTTCATACAATTTTTTAACTTATTTGAGAATTTTTTCTTTACATTGTTTACATTTTGTAATTAATTAAAAACTACTTCCCAATTTTATACACAATGTAAACAATTATGTATTAAATTATTAAAATTTTTATGAATCTTACCAAAATAAATATGAATACTTGATTTAACATGCTAAATCTAATAGTTACATTGTTTACATAATGTCAACAATTGTGTTCTTACACGATATCAACAATTGTGTTTCCAATAAAATAAAAATATCTCAAAATTTTTAATTTTTATATGTAAAAAATTTCTCATAATCTTAGATTTTTTTAATAGAAAAAAATTTCAGCATCTGAATTTTTTTTACTCTTTTTTACATTGTTTACATATTGTAATTAATTTGAAACTAATGATTTTAATTTTAAAATTAAAATTTCATACAAAAATTAATGTATGTAATTGACTTAACATTGTAAATCAAATGGTTACATTGTTTACATAATGTCAACAATTGTGTTCTAATGGAATTTATACAAAATTGTAAGTCTGCTAAAGTTTTCATACAATTTTATACCTTATAAACGGCATAATTTACATTGTTTACACAATGTAATTATACTTTGAACAATTTACGCCATCTACAAAGTATAATTAAATTGGTTTGAAATAGTTGTTTCAGAATTAAGAAGTGTCTCAGAATCAACGAACTTTTCTTTAGAACAAATTTTTTAGTATCTGAATCTTAATTTAATGGTTACATTGTTTACATTATGTTAACAATTGTGTTCTAATGGAATTTATACAAAATTGCAAGTCTACTGAAGTTTTTATACAATTGTATACCTTATTAACTGTATAATTTACATTGTTTACATAATATAATTATTAAAGGTGTCCTAACGACTAAGGTAATTTTTCAAAATCACTTTTTAATACGTGGTAGGGTCCTAAATTGTAGTTTTGTATCTAAAAATGAGTGAGCCAAAATTTGGAGACAATCGGATAAAAATAACTCGTGCCGAAAATGGATTGAAGTTTTGGGACACTCTTATCTGATGAAAAAACACGTTTTTTCTAGTTTTTTGTAAAATATTGGTATATGATATTTTTTGTTAATTTTTTTGTTAAGTAATATGAAAATGGTAATAAATTACCTTTCCAAAAAGCTTAAAGAAATTCAAATCTGATGAAAAATAAGCATTTTACGCATACATGCCCCAGACCATTGCATGGTTTTTAAAGCCAAAATTTGAAAATTTTCAAAATTTTTAGGCAAAAAAATAAAAAAAAATTAAATTTTACTTTATAATTATATTAAATACATGTTATAGATAAAAACTAACAGATATGGTAGTCTAACTTTTTTTTCATTTGGCGTGGGTAGTGATATAATTTCCGCGGATTCCAAAGAAAATGAGTTTTTCTAAAATAATTTAGCAAATATGGGAAACAATTTTCTGTATTGTATTATACGAAGTGAAATACATAAATTCTGTAAATTTTTTGAGAATTCGGGCATCTTTATCCCCTTTTTGTCGAGGTGAAATGACAAATTTGAGACGTTATACATTTCTATAATACAAAATATCTGCATATATCCGATTTCTCAAAAGTTACAGAATTTACGTTTTACACTTCGATCCGCACAATAGAGCACAAATTTTCAAAAATTTGCTTAATTATTGTAGAAAAACGCATTTTATTTGGAATCCGCGGAAATTTTATCACTACCCGCGCCAAATAAAAAAAAAGCTTGACTACCATATCTGCTATTTTTAATCTTAAACATGTTTTCAATTTGATCATAAAGTAAAATTAAATTTTTACTATTTTTTTGACTAAAAATTTTGAAAATTTTGAAATTCTGGCTCTAAAAACCATACAATGGTCTGGGGCATGTATTCGTAAAATGCTTATTTTTCATCCGATTTTAATTTTATTAGTCGTTTTGAAAAGGTAATTTAGTACCATTTTCATATTATTTTACAAAAAATTTAACAAAAAATATTAAATACCAATGTTTTTCCAAAAACTAGAAAAAACGAGTTTTTCGTTCTTATAAGAATGTCCCAAAACTTCAATCCATTTTCGGCACGAGTTATTTTTAGCCGATTGTCCCCAAATTTTGGCTCACTCATTTTTAGATACTAAAGAACAATATAGGACCCTACCAGGTATAAAAAGGTGATTTTCGTTTTTAAGGACACCTCTAATAATTATACATTGAACAATTTACGCCACCTACATAGCATAAATAAATTGGTTTGAAATAATTGTTTCAGAATTTAGCAGTGTCTCCGAATCGAAGAATTTTTCTTTAGAAAAAATTTCTTAAAATCTGAGTCTTAATCCAATGGTTACATTGTTTACATAGTGTCAACAATTGTGTTCTAATAGAGTTTATAAAAAATTTTAAGTCTCATAAAATTTTAATACAACTTTATACCTATAAACTGCATAATTTACATTGTTTACATAATGTAATTATAAATTGAATAATTTACACCATCTACAACAACATAGCAAAATTAAATTGGTTTGAAATAATTGTTTCAGAATTAAGAAGTGTCTCAGAATCGAATAACTTTTCTTTAGAAAAAATTTCTTAGTATCTGAGTCTCAATCCAAAGTTTTCATATAATTTTATACCTTATAGACTCCATAATTTACATTGTTTACATAATGTAATTATACATTGAACAATTAACGCCATCTACATTGCATAAATAGTTTAAATGGTTAAAATAATTAATTAAGAATTGAGGAAGTGTCTCAGAATCGAAGAATTTTTCTTCAGAAAAAATTTCTTAGGAACTGAGAATTTTTCAATTCTTTACATTGTTTACCTTTTTAATTAATTTAAAAGCATTGATTTTCGTTTTGCTATTCCAATTTAATACTAACATTAATGTGTCTACTTTAACAATAATAATCATTTAGTTACATTGTTTACACAATGTCAACAATTGCGTTCTTACGGAATTAAAAACAATATTTTTTTTAGTATTTTCAAACATTTTTATAACTTATAGACAGTATAATTCAAATTCTTTACCTAATGTAAATATAAACTAAAATTTTTACCCCGTCTTAAACAATTAATGAAAAATTGTTAGATATGTTGGTTTTTATATGAAATTTTCTTTAGAAAAATTTGTTTAAAAAAAGTTGGCTCAGAGTCAAAAAATTGTCAATTCAAAAAATATCGCAAAATTCCGAATTTAGTTTAAATATCGATGTCAGTACTTGATTTAACATTGCTTATCTAATAATTACATTGTTTACATAATGTCAACAATTGGAATTTTCTAATTCTAATGGTATTTATCAAACATAAAAAAATTGTGTTTTCTAGAATTTTTATACTACTTTATGTTTTATTAAATGTATAGTTTACATTGTTCTAATAGAATTTATAAAAAAAACGTTTGCTGGAGTTTTCATTCAATTATACACCTAATAATTTTTTTTTTAGAGAAAAACTCTCTCAAAATTCATTGTTTCTCTATTCTGTACACTTTGTTCTAATGCTACGATTTTTTCTATAGAAAAAGTGTCTTAGAATCTGAAAAATTTTCTATCCTTTACATTGTTTACCTGGTGTAATTAATTCAAAACTATTCATTTCAATTTAAAAATTCCAAATTTCATACAAATATTTATGTTTATACTCGATTTAACATTGTTAATCTAATAAATACATTGTTTACATAATGTCAACAATTGTGTTTTTATGAAATGTATTAAAAAAATTACGTTTGGTGGAATTTTCATAAAATTGTATGCCTTATAAGCTGTTAAATTTACACCATCTATGATTTTTTATGGAAAAAAGTTCTTAAAATCTAGATTTTTTCTATTCTTTACATTGTTTACCTTATGTAATTAATTTAAAATCATTGATTTTATTTTGAATATTCAAATTTTATACAAAGAAAAATGTGTTTACTTGATTTAACATTGTTTACACGATAGTTACATTGTTTACATAATGTCAACAATTGTGTTCTAATAGAAAAAATAAAAAAAATAAGTTTTCTTGAGTTTTCATACAATTTTATACTTTATTAACTCTAAAATTATATTGTTTACCTAATGTAACTAGAAATTCAAGAATTTACACTATTCAAATAGTAAAATGGTCATTTCAGAAATTGACATTGCTTTTATGGAAAAAATATCTTAGAATCTCAAATTTTTTATGGAAAAAATTTCTAAAAATCTAAGAATTTATCCATAGAAAAAAATGTCTCTTCATCTTTTTTTCTTTACGTGTATGTAAAGAATAATAAAAGGTGGCATACATACACTAAATACACATGTGTAGTTAGTGCAATGAACGTTGCACGTAGAAAATTACACCTCTTTTTATTATATTTTTTTTTGTTTTGTGTACTCCATTGTAAATTTTTTATAATTTTATAATAAGGTGTATTAAGAATGCTATGGTTGGTATGTATGTATTCCTATACATATGGTATAGCTTACAATAAAGAATGCAATTCAATGCAACAATGCAACTGAAGAAAAAAAATACATGTTGCTTGCAACACTTCACAAACAGCAACAACAAACACCCCAAAGAAAGGAGTACAAAGAATGCAATTTTCAATAGCACAGAATGCAGCGTTGCAGTGTCAGAAATGTATGTAAAAAATTGACACGCGTAGTTATAAAAAAATAAAATAAAAATTGCATCGCTAGAAAGAGATGCAAGATGGCAAAGAAAGTTATAAAAAAAGAAGGGTTTATTTTAATATGCTATATAATTTTTTTTTCTTTGTGCAACAAAAGGGGGTTTAATGCAACCAATCATGACCTATTTAATGCAAGAAAACGAAAGAAAAAAAAGTTGAAATAAGTAACATTGCATAAATACAGTAGTTATTTGTACAATTAAATGGTATTTCTTTAATATGAAAAAAAAAAATGCTTAAACGTGCCCTATTTTTATAGGAAGTATTTTCAAGGAAAGAAAAACACAAGAAACTTGTTGCATTTGAACAAGAATGCGTAGAGAAATTTTTATAATTTCTTTAACAAAAAAGGTGAAGAAACTACTATATGAGTCATACTTTTGTAAAGAAATAGCTTTACCAGTTTCTTTTAAAATATCTTATTTAAGGAATTTCGGATTTTTTTAATTTTTTACACCATGTAAACAATATTGGATAATTTAAATTACGTATATTGAAAAATATTACAAAATGAGTCATACTTAAGAAAAAAAAATTCTTGTAAAATTTCAAGAATTTGGAATTTTAAAATTCTTTACATAATGTAAACAATGTTTTATAAGAATGATATATTGATTAAGTATTACAAAAATTATATGAGTCACGTTCTCACACAAATTTTTGTAAGCATTTCTGCAAAAAAAAAATATAATATTTTGAATTATACAATTCTTTACATAATGTAAACAATGAGTAGAAAATCCTCAATATACAATGTAAACAATATTGGATAATTTATATCACGTATATATTTAAAAGTTTTACAAAAATTACATGAGTCATACTTTTAAGAAAAAAATCCTTTATAAATTTAAAGTAATAGGAATTATTAAATTCTTTACATAATGTAAACAATGTCATATAATAATGACATATTGATTTATTAGCACAAAAATTATAAGAGTCACGCTCTATCACAATTTTTTTTTAACATTTCAGCAAAAATAAATTATAATATTTTGAATTATATAATTCTTTACATAAAGTAAACAATAAGTAGAAAATCCTCAATATGATGAAAACAATGAAAACAAATTTTATATATGAGTCACGTTCTGACAATTTTTTTTTTAAACATTTTTGCAAAAAAAAAAAAATAATTATTTTGAATTATACAATTCTTTACACAATAGGTAAACAATAATTAGAAACCCCTCAAAGATAATTTCAATGCAAGAAATATCTGAAACGTATTATCTCTATACACAAAACGTTTTAAAATATAAAATAAGAAATGAAAAAATGTTTTATATTACTTACTGTATTATTTACATTGTTTACCTTTTGTAAATAATCTGAAACTACTGTATTTTATTATGTAATTCAAAATTTTAATCTAATTTCGATGTGTGTTCTTAATTTAACATTGTTTACCTAGTAGTTACATTGTTTACTTAATGTTTTGATGGAATTATAAAACAAACTTGGCGTTTCCAAATGTGGGACAAACAAATTAAAGTACACCAATAGAAGACTAAAACCCCCGATTTTTTTTGAAAACTTAGCTCGAGATTTTTTTTTATGGCGAACTGAAGTTTTTAATTTTTTTTAAGGTGTTTGGAAAAGGTAAAAAAATGTTTTGAATCTAACTCTGAGGTAAATAATGTTAAAACATGTCTTCAGTGAAATTTAATGATGGTTCTTTTCTTAGAATATATATATTAACCCTCTTTCTAGCGTTTTTTGTGGTAATTTTAGTCCTTTTTTTCAAATATCCTCATAGAACACCACTAACAAGGGAAGTATCTCAACCCTTATGAACAGATTTGCCTGAAACTTAAAATATATATAAATGAGATGATTTCAAGGTTGGGTTGTCTCGGCTGATCGGCCATATCAGTGTTTAAAAATTTCGTTGTCCCCTTATGAAATAGTGTGGACCTCCGGGAAAATTTTGATAACTCCCGAACTAACCGGAATATCCTCTATAGCGAAAATACATGTCGACTTAAATTTGATAAGGATTATTTTGTATTCATATGGATATCGTAGGTCTATGTCTTCAAAAAAATACCCCCTAAAATTTACACATTTTCATGAAAAAAATATTTATCGAAGCCGAATTTTTACAACGGTTGGATGGGCGTTAAAAATACCTTTCTTCTCATATATAAACATCACATAGTTTCTTAAAAAAATGGCTGAAAAATCCAAAAAACGATTTTTCCGCCATTTTTTGACCCATTTTTTGAACCCCTAAATTCCCGATATGGCCGATAAGCCGAGACACCCCAACCTTAGAATTGTCTTCTTTATAAATATTTTACGTTTCATGTAAATCGGTTCATATGGGTTGAGATAATTCCCTTATTAGACAAAAAAGTAAATTTGTTTACTACTTTTTAGAAAAAAAGTACTTTTTTCTAAAAAAGGTTCTTTTTTCTAAAAAAAAGTTACTTTTTCTAAAAAAAAGTTACTTTTTCTAAAAAAAAGTTACTTTTTCTAAAAAAAGTACTTTTTTCTAAAAAAATTTACTTTTTCTAAAAAAGTACTTTTTTCTAAAAAATATACTTTCTCTAAAATATGTACTTTTTTCTAAAATAAGTACTTTTTTCTTAAAAACAAGTACTTTTCTTCTAAGAAAGCACTTTTCTAAAAAAAAGTACTTTAATACTACTTTTTAGAAAAAAAAGTATTTTTTTTTAAGAAAAAAGTACTTTAAAAAGTAGAAAAAAGTACTTTTTTCGAAAATGTCCTATTTTAAAAAAAGTACTTTTTTCCTAAAAAAAATACTTTTTTGTCTAAAAAGTATTTTTTTCCAAAAGTACTTTTTTCTAAAAAAGTACTATATTTTTACTATTAGAAAAAAGTACTTTTTTCCCAAAAAAGACTTTTTTGTCTAAAAAGTAAATTTTTTTCTAAAAAGTACTTCTTTCCAAATAAGTACTTTTTTCCTAAAAAAGTACTTTTTTTCTAAAAAAAAGTACTATATTTTCTAAAAAAGTACTATATTTTCCTAAATAATACTTTTTAGGAAAAAAAGTACCGTTTTTTCTAAATAAGTACAATTTTTTCTTAAAAAGTACCATTTTTTCTAAATAAGAACTTTGACTTAAAGGTGCTAAAGTACTGTTCTAGGAAGTACTATTTTACAAAAAAAGTGCTACTTTTTCTAAAAAAGTATGAAAAACTGTAAAAAAATTGGGAAAATCTAAAAAATAAATTCAAATGACGATTTAGTTTATTGACAATATGTTCCATTTCAAATGCTTTTTACAAATACCCAAATAAATTTCCAAAAAGGGTTTTTATCTTTTATTTACCCGTTATTTACCCATGAATCGGGTAAATACCGGGTAGAGTCCCATCACTATGAATGAATTGTTTACCTAGTGTCAACAAATTTCTTAAAAAATCTATGCACTGGATGTATTTGATTAAACATTGTCTAATTCAGCGGTTACCAACCTATGGTACGCGTACCACTAGGGGGTACGCGAAACTGTCCGCGGGGGTACGCCAAATTTTAGTAATTTGGACATTCGTTTTAGATTAACCTTGCAATGCTGGCTTCCAAAGTTTTCCATAACGTCAGGTATTTAAGAAAGTTGAGGTCAAAGTTCACAAAAAACGTATTTTTGTGCAATTTAGAGAGCATTTTTTGCGATTTTTTTGGATGATATTTTGAGATCTGACCACTTGCTTTCGATTAACCTTTCGATGCTGATTCTGAACATGGTTCCCAAATTTTTCTTTGACGCCTGGTTTTTGAGCAAATTTTAGTACAATTTTGTTAAGCTCAAAATGCCCTTGCATTGTAATTGGGGGTATTTCCCTCGAATTAAAAAACATTTAAAAAAAAATTAAAAAATTATATATTTTTTTTTAAAAGTTCAAAAAACGTCAGTTGTTTTAATTTTTGGTGTAGAATCAGATTTACAATATTTTCAGCCGTTTTTGCTCTGCAGAAAAATCAGCTCAAAATCCGCGTTTTCAGATGCATTGAACTAACCACCCAAAGGAGCGAACATTTTTCCAAAAAAAATACCATCATTGTTTTGATCTCCCCGAAATCCTTAAAAAAAAATTATAATACTCGCAGATATAAAATTTCAGAATTAACTCTAATATTTATATGTGAAGTTTTTTTAACGAAAACAAAAAATTCGTTAGGGGTACGCGGTTGATAAAATTTAAAATTAGGGGTACGCGAGCCAAAAAGGTTGGTAACCGCTGGTCTAATTTATTAGTTGGGATGTTTACATAGTGTCAACAATGGCCTTCTAACGGAATTTATAATATTGTTATATTACATTGTTTACCTAATAGTTACATTGACTACTGTTTAGGGACAAACCTTTTGTTCTTTTTAGTCCAATAAAATTATAACACTTTTTATTTTTAGTTTTAATTTGATTTTATTTGTAAATGTATTTTGTAATGTAAATGTTTTGTTAAAAGTTTTAGTGTATGTACAATTGTTGTGTTAATTATTTATTTCACTGTATATTTGTATGTTGTAAAATATTTTAAATGTTTGTTGTTGTTTGTAAATGTTTAATTTCTTTTATGTTGTTAGGCCGCGTATTGTTGATTGTTTCACGTCACAAACTTGAGTGTCTGTTGTTAATTTTGAATTGAGTATTGATGCTTATATCAATTTGCATGTTCAATAAGCAACAATAACAATAGCACATTCCAATGTGAGAGTCATTATGCTGTACCGTTGTTTATACAGTCGGTGACAATTGCATAGGGGCACAGTGCGGGTCATAAGTTTAGAGCCATCTCTAAACATTCTCCCCCCCATGAGTCGGTGTGATTTAAGACTTGTAGCCGGAGGTTGTGGATTCCAGTTATGGCTTGGTGATAATGGTTCTATGGAAGAATCAACTAGAAATATAGAACAAAATAAAGGGTTAAAATGTTCAATATATAAGAAGTTGAAAATATGCAATTTTGATGCGGTGTTTGTTGCAAATGAATTGACAGTGACTTCAAAAATTGTGTCGGCATTTGTGGTCTTCTGATTGGTTGTATTGTACGCCATTAATCCATCGACTTTATATTGTTGTTGTGGATATTTCTGCTTATAGGGTTTCTGGTATTGAGATTTTCTTTTTCGGGAAAATAAATTGCTGATGAATTTGAAAATTGTCCTGCAGTTGGCTAGGGTCAGATGATGTTGTTTCAGATCTGGTCCAGCCCTAATCCTTGTTGAAGCACCATGCAGAATGAGTCGAAGGGTCAATGGGTCGGAGTCAGAATGGTCATCACTAGCGAAGAAATAGGATCGGGTCATAAGTAGATTTCCAACTTGTTGTAAAATTCGATGGGAAGATTCCATGATGAAACGATTTGATTTTGATGTATTAGGGTGCAAAATGAAATATTTGTATGCCATAATAACGAACGCTCCAATAAATAAATCAAAATAATTTAAAGATTTTTTAAAAATCGTGGATTTAAAATTATTTATTGCTGGGGAATTTTGTTGTGGCCATCGATTTTTTGGAAATACTGGCAAATGTGATCCAATTTGTTTCGGGTTGCGTGATGAATTTTTTGAATATTTTCGCCTGAATTTTCTGGTTTTGTGTAAATTTATAGAGTGCCCGTTTTGAGTCCCAACTTTTTGTAAAGTGTTTTGAATTCCAGCGGGATTTGATATTTTTGAGTCTTTTGTTGAATAATTTTGTTGATTTTTTGTCAACATTTTCTCAATTGTAGACTTCTGGAAAACGTTTGGGTCATTACGGGTCCATTTGTTCGAATAAAATCCAGAAAATTTTTGAAGTTGAGTCAATTGGGTTTCAGATTTATGTGAATCTGATTTTTGACTTTTGCGGCTGACGCTGTTTGTTTTGGGTTGACGATTACTTGACGAATCAAGTTGTAAATTTTTTGTAGAGTTGTTGTTGTAAGTTGTATTGTTTGAGTAAGTTGTAAGTTTGTTTGATGTTTTTGTAAATTTGTTTGTAAAATGTTTGTAATTGGGTGTAGAAGTTGATGTTGTGATTGTTGTAGATTCATTTTTGTTGAGTTGGGTAAGTATGTTGTTTTCGTTTGTAAAATGTAAATTGTTTTTTGTATGGGTTACCTCTGGTCTCGAAATCGGATTCGAGATTTTCTCCGCCCTCGAAAAGCGTGTATCAGCTCGTAGAATGGGTCCACCAATAATCCAGCCAAATATAGTTTTCTGCGCCAATAGTGATTCAATCGATCGCATAGGGGTCATCTTGCAATAAATCGAGGGGCCTATGTCCAGGCCAATGAGTAAATCAATTGAGCGGCCTTCAGAAAATTGTGGGTCAGCTAGAGTTAAATCTGCAACTTTATTGAAGAGGCTGGTGTTGAGTTGTTGTGGTGGTAAACTAGAAGGAAGGGTCTTTAGTACTGGGGCCCAAACGTCTAATTTAAAGGTAGGGTCTACCCGGGAACAGAGAGTAAAAGAGCATGTTTGCGTAGAGGTTTCTTGTAAAGTTTGACTCAAGCCTGATATGTGTACTATTTGTTGTTTTGTGGGTAGTTTCAAACGATTTTGTAATTTATCAGAAATAAAGGTTGACTGGGATCCAGGGTCGATGATAGCTCTTGCCTCGAATCGCTGTCCATTATTTTCAATTTGTACCATTGCTGTGAATAATAATGTTTCTCGTTCATTCTGGGTTATTGGTGACTGCTTTTTCTGAAATAGGGTCAAGGAGGTGAAGCTGGGAATTGCTTGATTTTGAGTGGACTGTATTAAATGGGTCTGCGCTGCAGCACTTGTACTTGGGCGTACTTCAGCACTTTCCTGAATTAAATTTGAAGACTGGGTATTGGGTCCCTTATGCAACAAAGTATTGTGTCTTTGGTTGCAAAGTCGACAATTAAATTTGCTTTTGCAATCCTTGACGCCGTGATTTGTAAAAAGGCAGTTAAAACATGAGTTGGTTGCTTGAACAACGTGAATTCTGTCATTTACGTTGTGCTCTAAAAACTTGGGGCAAAAACGTAACGAATGGGTCTCTGTGCAAAGTTGACAGCTGTAATGTACTTCATTACGAATACCATTTGAAGAAAATTGTTGAGTGTTGTTTGTTTGAGATGAATGGGTGCGTTTCTGAGATTGTGGGAAATTAACCTGATTGGGTTCAGGCTGGCTTAATTGTGGATTTAGGGGTTTGATATTCGCCACGGATTCCAAAGTTTTAAATTTATGCGTCAAAAATTTGTCAAATGTGTGCCACGTTGGAACTTTAGCACAATCTTCGCGCGAGTCTTCGAAATCTTGAACGAGGGTCCGTGGAAGTTTTTGTGAACAAATATGAATCAGAAATGATTCCCAGGTTGTGGTGTCAATATTTAAACTAGCGAGGGTCGTTTTACAATCGTTAATTGTTCGATGTAATTTTTTAAGTGACGCTCCTGAGTCTATTGTAACCTGGGGTAAATCGAGGATAATTTTGTATTGCTCGTTTACCTGCATCCAAGTGTTTTCATATCGATCAAATAAGTTTTTCCATGCAATCGTAAATCCGTCATTTGTTAACGGGACATGAGAAATTATGTCTCGGGCTTCGCCTCCCGTTTTTTGTGTCAAGTGAAATAATTTTTCCACATTACTAAGTTTTGGATTGTTTTTGTAGATTGCGGTGAATAAATCCCTAAAACTAGGCCATAATTTGTAATCCCCGTAAAATGTGTCTGTGTCGCAGGGTGGCAATCTTAAATAGGAAACGCTATCAATTTGTTGTGGTTGTGTTGCAGCTATGGTAGTGCGTTCTAAATTTTCTTCTGTGGCAGTAAGGGTCTGAATTTCATCATTTAGTGAAGCGATACACCGTTTGTATGCTTGCATTGCGATATTATACCGATCTCTAATATATGCTTTTCCTACTGGCTTGTTGTCCTTGTCCACTATATTATCTTGGTCCATGGTGTCCTCATATAAGCGTCTCATTGGGGTCCACATTGTGTCTAATTCTTGTTTTAAAATTCTAAAAGCATGAATGTTGTCATCTGAATTAGCTTCGGCGTGAGCAGATTCAAAATGAAGTACGTCTTCGGTACGATTCATGAATTTTTCGAACGACATTCTGTAGATTTTTTTCGGCAAAATTGATAAATGAGAAGTTAGAGGGTCAATTTATGGCAGATGTGGGTCAAAATTTTCCGTACTAGTGAAAATTATCTCGAAATGATACAAGGAGTCAGTAACTTTCATATACAGGTATTTTTCCTTGTCCAAAAAATGTCCCCAGAAAGTTGATAGGAAATTATGAGATGGCAACTCTACGATTTTTCGGCAGCAAAAACTAGAAGCCGTAATTTGGGTCAAATTGGGTAAAAATTTTCAAAAAGTTGTTTTTTATCTTCCCCGGAAATTGTCCAAATTATGTGGATGTGGCAACTCTACGTTGAAAAACAGCAAAAATCCCGTAAATATATGAAGAGTCATAAATTGTTGTTCAGAAATTTCTTTAAATTTTCTTTATTTATAAATTTCCCAGATATTATTAAAAACGGGTAGATGTGGCAACTCTGCAGTCAAATTGGCAAAATTTCGAAGAAGGGTCGAGGGTCTTACGAAAATAGTTCCAATTTTTTTCCAAATTGGGTCAAATATTTTTCCCCAGAAATGTTTTAAATTGTTTGGAGATGGCAACCCTACTATTTTCCAACAATCGTAACAAAAAATAAATCGTAAAGGGTCACGCATACGATGAGTTGCAAAATTTGACTTTTTGCCCTTTATTGGTTTTTATTTTTTGTTCACACTAAATCTCATTTCTACTTACATGAGTCAGTGTATGTAATTTGTGTGGAGTCTTCTTCGCTGCTTTTGATCGTTAACTTCTGTGTTGATCGCTGCTTGTGTGTCGTCGGCAGAGTTGTGGGTGATGCTGCTGTGTTGAAGTAAATGATGACGATGCTGCTTACTGCAGTTGTTTAGAATTTTTAGAGTCTATTTTTTTTTGTAAATTTTTTGGAATTTAATTCCGTTATTTTTTTTTACAAAATTTATGCAAAATTTTTGGAGGTCACTTCAATGGTAAATTTTGCAAATTTTAGGGTCTCACTTTTTTGTTAAATTGTTCACAAATTTTAATTGTTTTTGTAATCGTTTGATTTTTTTGTTAACCACTGTGTCTGTACGTTTGTAACACTTGTTGTAATTGTTAATGTTCGTACACTTTAGTAAATTTTTTTTTTTTAATACATATTTTTTATTTGTTAACAAAATATTTTTAAAACTTTTATGTAAATGTTTTCAGAGTCACTTTTTGTTTAATTTATTTTTAAGAACTTTTTGTTAGGTAGGGTGTCGCACTAAATTTTTCACTTTCACTTTTTATCCGGTTCGCGAGGACCAAATGTTTAGGGACAAACCTTTTGTTCTTTTTAGTCCAATAAAATTATAACACTTTTTATTTTTAGTTTTAATTTGATTTTATTTGTAAATGTATTTTGTAATGTAAATGTTTTGTTAAAAGTTTTAGTGTATGTACAATTGTTGTGTTAATTATTTATTTCACTGTATATTTGTATGTTGTAAAATATTTTAAATGTTTGTTGTTGTTTGTAAATGTTTAATTTCTTTTATGTTGTTAGGCCGCGTATTGTTGATTGTTTCACGTCACAAACTTGAGTGTCTGTTGTTAATTTTGAATTGAGTATTGATGCTTATATCAATTTGCATGTTCAATAAGCAACAATAACAATAGCACATTCCAATGTGAGAGTCATTATGCTGTACCGTTGTTTATACAGTCGGTGACAATTGCATAGGGGCACAGTGCGGGTCATAAGTTTAGAGCCATCTCTAAACAACTACAAAGTGTCAACAATTGCCAATCGTTAAAAAATGGATTACCTAATTGTATTGTTTACATAGTGTCAAAAATTTATTTTAAGAAAATCTATGTACGTGATGTATGTACTTGATAAAACATTGTCTACCTTTATAGTTGCGTTGTTTACATAGTGTCAAGAATGACCTTATACGGAATTTATAATATTGTTATAAAACATTGTTTACTTAATGACTACCAAGTGTCAACAATTGCTCATGGTTGAGACTTCTAATTGTATTGTTTACATAGCGTCAAAAATGTCAAGATAGACATTTAGTAATAAAATGTAAACCACAGCAGTAATATAACACAAAATTGAGTATTAGTATATCCTAAAATTGTGGTGGCTGTGACGTCTAAGGTGACGACCAAATTATCTAGTTAATATATCAAAAAATTTATAAAATCTTTAAAATTTTTTTAACACTTTTTCATTTTTCTTAAAGATTTCTCCCCTTTTCTTATATTATTAACTGCATTTTTATTGCTTATCTCAGCCATGTTGTGATGCTAATTTAAGTGTCATCATTAGAATGTTTATACAACACATTAATGCATCATTTAAGGGTTGAATTTGCAATGATGCGCATGCATCAAAGGTCATAGTGCAGCAGGGGATGTTGATGTATGCCACAAAAATAAAAACGAAAAACCAAAAAAAGGGTTTCAAATGTATAATAAAAGAAATATACATGCATTTCAATGAAATTAAAAAAAAAAAAAAAATAGATGTCTATAAAAAAACTGCAAGTGGAAAATGCATAGTAAGAGGCGATATGGCAAAAAGGGTTAAAGCAAAAACCAGCAATCAAATACATTAAATGCTCTCTAGCGCATGCGATGCAAATTGCACAAGGGAGCAACAATACACTATTACTACATCCGTAAATGCATATTTCCTTTTGTTTCTTTTATTTCTGTGAGTGTAAGAGTGTGTGCATTTTTTTCGTAATATAATGCAGATTTTGCATGCGTAGGCGCATTTATGCATTTTAACCCGATTGGTCGGTTTGGTTTGGTTGAAAATAAAAAAACAGCTCTTCTCTTCCATTCCACCACCCATTTTTTTCTGCAGTAATTTTACTAACAAGTGCATCAAAAAAAAAATGAGCCTATATTGCAAGTTTAGTCATGCAAAAGAACAAACAAGAGTCATTGCGTCTCTTGGAAAGTTGTTGGCAGGGATGATAAATGCAGTTTTTTTTTGAATTTTGAGAATTTTTGGAAGAGTTGGGGTAAAAAGTTTGGACATTTTTGAGTTGTATTAAAAACAGACAATGTAATAGAAATAACACGGTGTAGATATTGCATTAAATTACTTTACTGTGTAAATATTGCTCAAAATTACCTAAAACTTACACAAGGTAAATATGTCATCAAAATATAAAATTAAGAAAAAAGTGTCTATCAACTTTAAATTTTCTAAGTTTAGGTAAAAAACGAATTTTGACATTATGTAAACAATGTGTATAATAGGTAAACAATGTTAAATGTAGTTTTTACTTTAAAATAATGAAACGTTTTACGGATTTCGTATTAAAACAAGCATATTTTAAGTTTTTTACACAATGTAAACAATGTAAATAATTCAGTAAATTATGAACAAAGTTTATAAATGATTAAAAACTCTTTTATGTTTGCTAAATTTAGCTTTAACTAATTGTTGACACTATGTAAACAATGTAAATAATATAAAAACGATGTCAAATCATGTTTAAATGATGAAATTTAAACAAGTTTTTTTATTATTAATATAAGGTAAATAAAGTAAGAAATTACCAAATTGTAAAAAAATGAAAAAAATCTTTATTTTTAACAAGTAAAAAAATTCTAAACAAACAAATTCAAGTTTTTTACTCGATGTAAACAATGTAAATAATCCAGTAAATTATGTAAAAATTTTATAAATAATTTAAAACGTATGTTTAATTTATTAATTTTGCATTAACCTACTGTTGACACTATGTAAACAATGTAACTAATATAAAAATAATGTCAAATCATGTTAAAACTTCAAAATAATGAAAAATTTTTGAAATTTGAAATTAAAAACAAGTTTTTTTATTATGTAAAATAAACTTTATAATGTAAATAAAGTAAAAAATTACAAAATTGTAAAAAAATTAAAAAAATTCTTCATTTTTAATAATTAAAAAAAATTGTAAACAAACAAATTTAAGTTTTTTCCTCGATGTTAACAATGTAAATAATCCATTAAATTATGTAAAAATTTAATAAATTGTTTAAAATGTATGTTTAATTCATTAATTTTGTATTAACTTATTGTTGACACTATGTAAACAATTAAACTACTACAAAAATAATGTCAAATCATGTTTAAACTTGAAAATCATTGAAAATTTTTGGAATTTGAAATTTAAAACAATTTTTTTTATTATTATTATAATGTAAATAAAGTAAGAAATTACAAAATTGTAAAAAATAAAAAAATCTTCATTTTTTATAAGTAAAAAAATTGTAAAGAAACAAATTCAAGTTTTTTACTCTATGTAAACAATGTAAACAATCCAGTAAATTATGTAAAAATTTTATAAACTATTTAAATCGTATGTTTAATTCGTTAGTTTTGCATTAACTTATTGTTGACATTATGTAAACAATGTAACTAATATCAAAATAATGTCAAATCATGTTTAAACTTGAAAAACATGGAAAATTTTTGGAATTTGAAATTTAAAACAAGCTTTTTTATTATTATTATAATGTAAATAAAGTAAGAAATTACAAAATTGTAAAAAATTTAAAAATTCTTCAATTTTATTACGTAAAAAAATTGTAAACAAACAAATTTAAGTTTTTTACTCGATGTAAACAATGTAAATAATTCAATAAATTATGTAAAAATTTTATAAATTATTTTAAATGTATGTTTGAATAGTTAATTTTGCATTAACTTATTGTTGACATTATGTAAACAATGTAATTAATATAAAAAAAATGTCAAATCATGTTTAAACTTGAAAATCATGGAAAATTTTTGGAATTTGAAATGTAAAACAAGTTTTTTTATTATTATTATAATGAAAGAAATTACAAAATTGCAAAAAAAAATGAAAAAAATCTTTATTTTTAATAAGTAAAAAAAATTGTGAACAAATTCAAGTTTTTTACTCAATGTAAACAATGTAAATAATCCAGTAGTTTAAGTAAAAATTTTATAAATTATTTAAAACCCATGTTTAATTCATTAATTTTGCATTAAATCAAGTTAAAACTTCAAAATCATGAGAAGTTTTTGGAGTTTGAAATTAAAAACTATTTTTTTTCTTTATTTACACAATGTAAATAAAGAATTACAAAATAGTAAAAAAAATACAAACAGTTCTTAACTCCTTAAAAGCTGTCTTAAAAACAATAGTTGACACTAGGTAAATAATTTCATTATGTAAAAAATGTCATTGTGTAAATAATGTTAAAGGTAAATAAATCATTCATGTATGATAAATGCGTTTTTTTTTTAATTTATATAAAGGGTCGAGGTAAAAACTTCTACGGATTTCGTATTAAAACAAACAAATTCAAGTTTTTGATTCGATGTAAACAATATAAATAATCCATTAAATTATGTAAAAATTTTATAAATTGTTTAAATGTATGTTTAATTAATTAATTTTGTATTAACTTATTGTTGACACTATGTAAACAATGTAACTAATATAAAACTTATTTCAAATCATGTTTAAACTTGAAAATCATGGAAAATTTTTGGAATTTGAAAATTAAAACAAGTTGTTTTTATTATTTACACAATGTAAATAAAGTAACAAATTAGACAATTGCTAAAAAATTACTATCAACTTATAATTTTCTAAGATTGAGTAAAAAAAAACTTTTGACAGTATGTAAACAATGTGTATAATACGTAAACAATGCAAAATAAAGTTTATACTTAAAAGCAATGAAACATTGTACGGATTTCGTATTAAAACATGCCATTTAAAGTTTTTTTACTCAATGTAAACAATGTTAAATATTCAGTAAATAATTTACAAATTTTAAAATTTATTAAAAACGTTTGCTTAATTCTCAAATTTGCTTTAACTTATTGTTGACAATATGTAAACAATGTAACGAATATAAAAAAATTGTCAAATAAAGTTAAAACTTCAAAATCACAAGAAATTTTTGGAATTTAAAATTCAAAACAAATTATTTTGGAGTTCAAAATAAAATGCAATAGTTTGAAATTAATTACGTAATGTCAAATATGTAAATTATTAAGTAAATAATGCATAAAAAATGTTTGGCACTATGGAAATATTTCGTAAACAATAGAAAAATCAAGTTAAAAACTCCAAAAGTAAAAAAATCTTAAATATCGTATTATTTACACAATGTAAACAATGTAAATGGATGCATTAATAATGAAAAAATATTTAATTTTAACGAAATTCTGTCCGTTTTAAATTAATATAATTTTCTATAGAAAACCAATTGTTGACACTATGTAAACAATGAAATTTCCCTAAATAGCTGTCTCAAGTTTCAATTTTCTTTAAAATTCGAATGTCCTTTAAAGTTCTAATGCACCCTAACAAAGATACTAAGTTATTACCAATCTGATTTTTCTAGAAAACTATAGTTTACATTATGTAGGCAATGTAAATTATAGGTAATTAATGTTAAATTAACTAAAAACTTCGACATTTTTGAAGTTTAAAGTTAAAACAAGGATTTTTCAATTATTTGCACAATGTAAATAATGTATAGAATTACAAAATTTACAAAAAATTGTTGACAAGTTTTTATTTTTAAGTAAATTTTTTAATAAAACAATTGTAGACAATGTGTAAATAATAGGTAAACAACACATAAACAATGTCAACAAAGAAAATGGTTAAAATAGATCCAACTCTTAATGTCAACCATTGTTTCACGTTGAAAATAATTTAACAATTTACAGATTTCGTATTTAACAAAAAATTTAAAGTTTTTTACTTAATGTAAACAATGTAAGTAATTCAGTAAATTATGTACAAACTTTTGTTTGATTCTTCAATTTTGCTTTAACTTATTGCTGACACTATGTATGTATGTGACTAATGTAAAAAAAGTGTTTTTAAAATATTTACACAATGTAAATAATGTAATACAAAATATAAAAAAAGAATTGATATGTATGCTATAAAAGTTAGAGGTAATCATTGTCAAAATAATTAGAAACTTCAAAATTAAGATGCATTTTTGAAATTTCAAGTAAAAACAAGAAATTTTTATTATTTACACAATGTAAATAATGTATAGAATTACAAAATTTACAAAAAATTCTTGACAAGTTTTTATTTTTAAGTAAATTTTTTAATGCAACAATTGTAGACAATGTGTAAACAATACGTAAACCATGTCAACAAAGTAAATGGTTACGTAAATAATGTTTAACATTACTATTCTTTCAAAATAGATCCAACTCTTAATGTAAACTATTATTTTCCGTTGAAAATTATAGTTGTGTAAACAATATTAAATCAAGCTCGCTTCACAGTTATGTAACAATTAGGACTTGAAAAGGAAAATCAACAATTTAAAATTTATTACACAAATTGAAATATGTAAATTATTTAGTAGATAATATATAAAACAATTATTGGCACTATGAAAATCTTACGTAAACAATAGAAAATTCAAATTAAAAAAAAAATTTTAACAATGTAAATAATTCTGTAAATTTCGCACAAACGTTTGCTTGTTTCTTAAATTTTGCTTTAACTTATTGTTGACGCTATGTAAACAATGTAACTTATGTAGATCACGGATTTTAAAAATATTTACGCAATGTAAATAATGTAATACAAAATATAAAAAAAAATATTGATTTGTATGCTATATAAGTTATAGGAAATCATTGTCAAAATAATTAGAAACTTCAAAATTATGATGCATTTTTGAAATTTAAAGTTAAAACAAGGATTTTTCAATTATTTACACAATGTAAATAATGTATAAAATTACAAAATTTACAAAAAATTGTTGACAAGTTTTTATTTTTAAGTAAATTTTGTAATTAAACAATTGTAAGCAATGTGTAAACAATATGTAAACAATATATAAACAAAGTCAACAAAGTAAATGGTTACGTAAATAATGTTTAACATTACTATTCTTTAAAAATTGATCCAAATCTTAATGTCTACTATTGTTTCCCGTTGAAAATAATAGTTTACATTGTGTAAACAATATTACATCACTCAGTTTCAAAGTTTTGTAACATTTTGGAATGCAAAATAAAATGAAATAGTTTGAAATTAATTACGTAAGGTCAAATATGTAAATTATTAAGTAAATAATGCATAAAAAATGTTTGGAAATATTTCGTAAACAATAGAAAATCAAGTTAAAAGCTCTAAAAGTAAAAACTTTTAAATATCGTATTATTTAGTTAATGTAAACAATGTAAATAGATTTAATACTGAAAAATATTAAATTTGAAATTTGTTCTTAAGTTTTTATAATTTCCAATAGAAAATTAAGTTAAAAGCTCTTAAAGTAAAAACTTTTAAATATCGTATTATTCACTCAATGTAAACAATGTAAATAGACGTCTGAATAATGAAAAAAACATTAAATTGGAAATTTGTTGTTTATTTTCTATAATTTCCCTTAGAAAACCAATTGTTTACACTATGTAAACAATGTAATTTTCTTAAATAAGTGTCTCAAACTTAAATTTTCTTTAAAATTCTATAGCCCTCCCATAGAAGTACCATTGTATTATCCTTGCCAAGCCTTCTCCATAACGCCATTGCAATAAAAAGTTGCAACAACATATTTATAAAGAGCAGCAACAGCAGCAGCATTATCAATAAAACTAAAAGGGTTGCATGTTGTTTGCCACAATATACTCATGCTGATTTTTCTTTATTATTTTTCATTTTGAATTGACGAAGGTGATGAGGAGATGCCATAAAGCCTACATATCCTGCCACTTAATGTATCATCAACATCATCACTACTAAACCAACAACCAACAACAATCAACAACATTTCAATGTGGTCATTTTTATTTGGTTTTTGGCTTTGTTTTTTTTTTGGTTTTTTGTTCTGAATTGTTTTTTTGTTTTATATGTCACTTTTTTTTCTTTGTTGTTAAGGATTCGTTGTTGTTTTTGTGGCACCTAAGTGTTGTGGAGTATTGTTGTATTTTAGTTGCTGCTGTTTTTTTTTTTTGTTGTTGCTCATGCTTGCATGTCTCTTGACAGACACTTTTTGACGTTAATGACATTTTTTGTTAAATAGTTTGTATTTTTTTTTATTTCATTAGTAATTGAAGTTAAAAATGTCAGGTTTTTACAATAAAGAGATTTTTTTTTGTTAAAAATATAATTAAAATTTTTGCATTTTTTTTTAAATGTTGCTGCAACATTATTGTAAAGACATCCGCAGGTTTTATAGAAACTTTTTGGGAGGGTGGGTCTGTACATAAATGTACTAAAATGAAAATATTTTTAAATTAATTACGGCTTTAAATTATAATTAAAATTCTGCAAAATTAAAGCTTTTTGAATTAACAAAGCAAAAAAAAAATTGTTAACAGCTATCAGCTTAAAAATTTACTAGTTTAAGAAAGCTTTTTATTTTATTTTTACTAAAACTCTTTAGACGGCTGTAGGCAAAATCGCCCAAAGAAAAATCGCCCAAAAAATTTTATGAAAAATCGCCCAAATGCAAAATCGCCCAAAAAATATGAAAAATGGCCCAAAAATAAAAATACGAAACTTCGCCCAAAATTAACGAAAAAAAGCCCAAAAACGAAATGAAAAATGGCCCAAAATAAAAAAATATTTTTTCTAACACATTTTTTCCAAAGCACATACTACACAGAAAACTTTCTTTTGCGGAGAGGGTGGGTCTAAGGCATGGAGTTGTTAATCTCTAAGCCCGGTCGAAGGCCGGTTACGCAGAATCATTTTAAGACAAAGACAAAAACTTTTAAGATAAGACTATAGGTTTATTATTTATTTTTATAGATCGTTGTTTTGAGAATACAGCCCGTTAAATGCATAAGTAATTGATGTAAAAGTTTTAAGTGTGACACTTAAATTTTAACGAAATAAAAAAAAATTGTATTTAACTTCGATCAAAGCGCCGCAGGCGAAAAATTTTACCAACAAATTTTAACAAAAAATCGCGCGATTTTTTGTTAAAATTTGTTGGTAAAATTTTTCGCCTGCGGAGCTTTCAGCGGAGTTGCATACTGTTTTTAAATTCATTACTTTTGATTTTCTACTGCTCTGCGATAGAGAGCGTGGTAATCTGCAAGTAAGAGCAGGGGGTTTGGGTTCGATTCCCACCAAAGCCTCTTTAGACAAATAACTTCAATTTTAATAAAGCTTTTTTAAACTTTTTGACTCGTTTACTTATTGTACTTTTTCATAATTTTCTTAGCTCATTTTGTTTGAAATTTAAGAATCAGCATTGTTTTACTTCATTAAAGTTAAGAATTTTATCTAAAAAAGCTTTTATAGAAGTTGTTGTACCTTCTTTAAGTTTTGTTTATTAAGAAAGTTTTTTATTTTGTTCATTTCTTTGTTAAAGATTTTTAGTTATAATTTTTTGGCAAATGCTTTTTATTTTAATTAAGCTTTTTCATACTTTTTAGCTCCTATTGAATTTAACAATCCGGGTTTTGTTACTTCAGTAAAGCTATACTTAGTAAATATTTTTATAAAGGTTTTTGCTAATGATTTTGGTCTTAAAAAAGTTTTTTTTTTTTTTAAAGTAATTTAAATTTTTTTCTAGCTTTTTCTATTTAAAAGCTTATGCATTAAGCGATTAACTTAAAAAATCTTGTCAGAAGAAAAGTTAACTAGTTTAAGAGAAAGCTTTTTATTTTATTAAAATGTTTGCAAAAGATTTTTACTAAAATTTTGTTAGCAAATACCTTTTATTTTGATAAAGCTTTTTTTTTAAATTATCTCAAAATTTTTTTTAGCACGTTTTGTTTTGGAACTTAAAAGTTATCTTAAAAATCTTTTAATCTTAACAAGCTTTTATGGAAGCTGTTTTAGTTTCTATAAGTTTTATTTAATAGGAAAGATTTTTATTTCATTTATTTCTTTGTGAAAGATTTAAGATTTTAACCTTTTTGGCAAATGCTTTTTATTTAAATAAAGCTTTTTCAAAAACTTTTTCATAATTTTTAGCAAGTTTTGTGTTGAATTTAAGAATCAGCGCATTTTTTACTGCAGTAAAGCTATACTTAGCCTGTTTGTATCTATTTTTACTTCATTATAGCTAAAGATTTTATCTTAAAAAGCTATTTAGTTAAATAAAGCTTTTATAGAAGTTGTTCTAGCTTTGTATTTGAACAAGAAAGTTTTTTATTAGATTTTTATAGCCTTTTTAATTTAAAAGCTTATACAAAGCTTTTGACTTTAATAAAGTCAGTAGCAAAAGCAATTAACTTAAAAAATCTTGTGAAAACAAAAGTTTACAACTTTAAAAACAGCTTATGATTTTATTAAAATATTTTTTACGGAAAATTTTTTTGGCAAATACTTTTTATTTTAATAAAGCTTTTTTAAAAACATTCTCATATTTTTTAAAAATCCGTCTTTTTTACTTTTGTAAGGCTAAAGATTTTATCTTAAAAAGCTTTTTAACTCAATAAAGCTTTTACAGTAGCTGTTGTAGCTTCTATAAGTTTAATTTATGTATTAAGAAAGCTTTTTATTTGATTAATTTCTCCGTAAAAGATTTTTGTGTTATCATTTTTTATTCCACTTTTTTTTAACTTTTTCATATATTTTATATTGAATTTAAGAATCAGCGCATTTTTTACTGCAGTAAAGATATACATATTTAGCCAGTTTATACTTTATTTTACTTTAGTAAAGCTGGGGATTTTATCTTTAAAAGCTTTCTAGTCAAATAAAGTTTTTATAGAAGTTGTTCTAACTTTGTATTTGAACAAGAAAGTTTTTTATTAGATTTATTGTTACAATTTTTTTGGCAAATCCTTTTTATTTTAATAAAGCTTTTTCATAATTTTGTATTGAATTTTAGAATCAGATCTTTTTTTCAGTTAACAAACATTTAGTTGCTAAATGTTTTTGCTGTTCAAAACCAGCTGTTTTCTACTTCAGTAAAGCTTTACTTAGTTAATATTTTGCTAAAGGTTTTTGCTATAGATTTTGATCTTAAAAAAGCTTTTTATTAGAATAAAATCCATTTGGATTTTTTCTAGCTTTTTTAATTTAAAAGCTCATACATTAGCTTTTGACTTTAATAAAGTCACAGCAAAAGCAATTTACGTAAAAAATCTTGACAGCACAAAAGTTTACAATTTTAATTTGATTTTATGAAAATGTTTGCAAAAGATTTTTATTTAAATTCTTGTGGCAAATACCTTTTATTTTAATAAAGCCTTTTTTAAAAACATTCTCATAATTTTTTAACCTCGTTTTGTTTAAAATTTACGAAAGCAAAGATAAGGATTTTATCTTAAAAAACTTTTTAGGTAAAAAAAGCTTTTACATAAGTTGTTGTAGCTTCTTTAAATTTAACTTAATAAGAAAGCTTTTTTTTTTTATTAATTTTTTTGTGAAAAATTTTTACTTATAATTTTTGGGCAAATGCTTTTTATTTCAATAAAGTTTCTTAAAAAACTTTTTCTTAATTTTAAGCACAAGTTTTTTACTGAATTTAAGAATTAACGCATTTTGTACTTCAGTAAAGCTATATTTAGCATGTTTAATCTATTTTTACTACAGTAAAGCTAAGAAATTTGTCTTAAAAAGCTTTAAAGTTAAACAAAGCTTTTATTGAAGTTGCTTTAGTTTCAATAAGTTTAATTCACAGTACATGAGTAGTAGTATCACAGAGCTGCATCTGATGGGTGTAAGTATTAGTGACAGCACACGGTGTAACTTTTGACGTTTCATACAAAACGTAAACAAACATCATAAATACATGCACAAAAGCTCACACGTACAGGCACACATATACTAGGCAGCGATGATCATTCGGTACAAAAACCATACCGCCATATTGGAAAGTACGCAATTAGCACCAGTGTTTGCATACTAGTCTGTACTGTGGTTTAATTTAATAGGAAAGCTTTTTAGGTTATTCAATTCTTTGTGAATAATTTTTGCTTACAATTTTTTTGAAAATGCT
This sequence comes from Pegoplata infirma, assembly GCA_963921195.1. Lineage (NCBI taxonomy): Eukaryota > Metazoa > Arthropoda > Insecta > Diptera > Anthomyiidae > Pegoplata > Pegoplata infirma. The sequence goes on from OY992540.1 coordinate 204,514,140, forward strand.
TTTTATTTTAATAAAGCTTTGCACTACGATGTTACAATTTTCGTCTTCGAATTCCCAATGGGAGTAGAGGCGAATATGTATTAATACTTTTGTTTAAACATTAGCGATTTGTCATTTAAATTCCCTTTGCTACTTGTAGTATAGGGTTTTTATATTTGCTAAATAAAATTGACAATGGAATCTGACAAATTCCGACACACGAAATGAGACTATCGTTGTTTTAATTAGTAATAAAAAAAAATGACCTCGAGCAAGAATAAATCTACAAAAAATATAATATTTTAAAGATCGAATAAAACAATTTATGTTTTTTAATAAAAATTATTCAGAACCTAAAATATTTTAGTTCAGAAAATTTATTTAAATTAACTTAAATAAACTTTTTTGAAAACTTTTTTTTTTTTTAAACTGTTGAAAAATTGGCTTAAAAACTAAATAAAAAAAGGTTGTTGCACTGTTTTCCTATTTAACTGGTAATGTTTTGATAGAAAAGTGTGTTCAAAAAGCTTTTTTATAAATTCCTGTTTCTAAAATAGTAAAAGCTTTTTTGTAATTCCCAGTTTCTAAAGGACACACAAAAAATTTTTTTTCCAATGAACAATTTTCATAGTATTTATGAACAAATTCATACAATTTATTAACTTTTTCATAATACTTATAAACTTTTTCATAGTATTTATGAAAAGTATTAAATAGTTCTTAAATTTCACATATTATGATTTATTCATAAATATTATGAAAACATTATTATTATTATGAAAACACTTAGAAAATTATGTAAGTTACTACATGTTAGTTATTTGTATATTTTACAGTAGTTAGTTGTTTTCAACTACAAAGTCAGTTGTTTTTGTATGAAAAATATCAAACAACTATTTCTGTTAGTTATTTTAAGTCGTTTTTTTGAACAACTAACAAAAAAGTACTGTGATGTAGTAACAGTTATTTAAAGTAGTTAATTTTATTTTTTTATATCTGAAAAATTTTTAAAGTTTTTTTCCAAAAAATAAAAATAAATTTTCGTTTTTTTTTCATCTTTCACAACTTAAAAAAAAAAATTTGGTCTTAAATTTTTTTTTTTAATTTTTTGAAAAAAAAAATATATATTGATTATTTTTACTACATTTTACTTGTTTTGACTACAAATGTTAGTAGTTTTTACTACATAAGTCAGTTGTTTTTTGTCAGTTAAAATAACTAACATTGTTAGTTGAATTAACTGAAAAAGTAGTTGACCCCAAAACAACTTACAAAGTAGTTATTTTAACTGAAATTTTCAGTTGATTTTACTTACATAATTTTTTGAGTGAAAGTTTATAAATATTATGAAAAAGTTAATAAATTGTATGAATTTGTTCATAAATACTATGAAAGTCGTTCATTGGAATTTTTTTTTGTGTGAATTAAAAAAGCTCAGAGTATTAAAAAGCTCGATCTAAAGCTTAGTTTATAAAATCTTTTTGTATCTTTAGAAAATAGTATTAAAAAAGGTCAGAGTATTAAAAAGCTCTATTTAAAGCTATCTAAAGCTTAGTTAACCAATCTAAAGCTTAGTTTATAAAATCTTTAGAGTATCTTTAAAAAACAGCAATTGCAGTTAATTAAATTTTACATAATTTATAAATTTTTGAAATTTCTTCAGATTTTTCTTACTTCCCAGGATCGATTTTCTTCAAAATTTTGTTGCAACGGTTTTTATAGTGTTAAAAATTAATTATATTGTGCTTAATATTTTTTTTTTTGGTTTTCTAAACTACACAACTTTTCCATTAGTTTTACTAAACACGAAATATATTTATATATTTCTTTTGTATTGTATTTCATATATGTCTCATAAATATTAAAAAAAGAAGATTTTTATTTTGAAGACATCATCATCATCATCCTCAGAAAACAAATGGTAATAAGTATGCTCAATACAATGTAGTACTTACTCCCCCTCTTTATAAATATATATTTTTTTTAAATTTACGATTTTTTTTTGGTAACTTAACAAATATTGCACATAATCTTTATTCCATTAATCCCCCTCAAAAGAATGTATAATATGTAATACCAAATTGTCTGTTTCTTCATGCTCAACACGAAAATGGAAAGACAAAAAAACGAATTTACAGAATGAAAATTTTTTAAAAAATATGTTATATATAAAATCATAAATAACAATTTATTTTCATTTATGAAGAGTTTTTCCTTTAAATTTGTTTTTCCTCTAAACTATAGCTAGTTCCGTATAGTTTCATTATTCTATTTCTAGCAAATGATCATTAATTTAAAAAAAAAAGGGCGCTAAGAAATAAATTTTCTTTAACTTAAATATTTTCATAAATGCCCCCCATTCATAGGAACTTTTATTTTAGAAATTTTCTTCTTTGAGGAAAATTTTCTATTTTTATAATAAAAACGCAAGAAAAACATATAATTTTCTTAATTGTTTTTTATATTCAGTACATTTTCCATGAACTTTGTAGATCTTTTTTTGTCTCATAGTCTGTTGAACTTTTTCAAACTTTTTCTGAGTGTACACTATATCTATCTATATCTATCTGTTGCCAAAGAGGAAGTAGTATCTAAATTTAGTGTTTAGGGCCAGACAGCCTAGCAGACATATAAAGAATGTAAAGAAATAAGACGGGGAAAAAATAGACGATGTAAATTTTTCATTCATGTTTGGTGGAGTATTTTTAGAAAAACTTTTTGTGTATTTTAGAAAAAATTAAAAGATTTATATATTTTTTTGAAAAAAGAAAATATGATAAAGAGATTAGAATATATCACATCTAAATTTTAAACTTTATTAAAAAAATGGTTTTAAAAAAGCTTTTTCTAAGACAATTTGTACCTAAATTGTAAGTAATTAGTCAAAAGCTTTGCTTAGAAACCTAAAGCTTTTTTAATTAACTTGAGAATTTTAAAAAAACTTTTTCCAAAAACTCTTTTACTGAAAAAAAGCTTTTAACTTGAAAATAATTTAGAAAAGCTCTTTCCAAAAACTTATCACTTTTACTGAAAAAAGCTTTTAACTTTCAAAAAAAAAAAAAATATTTAAATGAATTTTCCAAAATCTTTCCATAAAAGAATTTTCCAAGATAATTTGTATATTTTGAGTAATTAGTCAAAAGCTTTTTTTTATATTGTGTCTTTAGATCAGCCCAGTTGTGAAAAAAATAATTACCGCTGACATGTTGCTGACACTCTTTCTGACATCTTCATACAATTTTTCCAAATGTCCCCAAAGACAAGTCAGCAGTTGGTCAGCAGGGTTCACCAGCATTGGTGGCCACCTACAATGCTTTCAGACATCCGCCAACTGCTCACTTGTCCTTGAGGATATATGGAAACATTTTATGAAGATGTCAACAATTTTCTAAAGGGATGGTTAGGGATGATTTTTCGAAATGTCCTCAAGGACAAGTCAGCTGTTGGTCAGCGGTTGTCATTTTTGGTGGCCAGCGATGCTGGTGGACCATGCTGACCAAATTCTGACCAACTGCTGACTTGTCCTTGGGGAAAATTGGAAAAATTGTATATCTTCATACAAATTAATTTTGAAAAATGTTCAGCAAATTAATTTTAAAAAATGTTTCCACAAACGTATCACTCCTACTGAAAAAAAGCTTTTAACTTTCCACCAAAAAAAATAAATTTAAATTCATTTTGCAAAATCGCTTTTCTTCAAAGAAGTATTTTTAAAATTTTTTTTAAGTAATAACCTTTTTTCTGCTTCAGTAAAGCTTTTTATTTTGATAACTAAAGCTTTTTAGTTAACTTAAAATTTTTTTAAAAAAGGTTCTGATAAATTAATAGCGTCCTCTTAAAAAAGCTTTTAATTAACAAAATATCACTTCTACTGAAAGAAGCTTTTAACATTTAAAATTTGTTGCTTTAAATGCATTTTCCAAAATCTCTTTTCTCTAATGAAGTATTTTTAAATAAATTTATTTTAGGAACTCTTTTTATATAAAAGCTTTTTATTTTAATAACTAAAGCTTTTTAATAAACTTAAAAATTTTAAAAAAAAAAAACGGTTCCAACAAATTAATTGCTTATTCTGAAAAAAGATTTTAATTTAAAAAAATTATTTTAAAAACTTTTCTCTTAACAACTTATCACTTCTACTGAAAAATAACTTTTACCGTTAAAAAAATTTTATTTGAATGCATTTTCCAAATTAAGTATTTTTTACAGCTACAATTTAGGAACTCTTTTTACTTAAAAGCTTTTGATTTTAATAACTAAAGCTTTTTCATTAACTTAATTTTTTTTTTAAAAAAAAAGCTGTTCCTACAAATTAATTGCTTCCTCTGCAAAAAGCTTTTAATTAAAAAAACTATTTTAGAAACTTTTTCTCGTTTAATATATTTTTCAAAAATTTTTTAATAAAATATTTGCTAAAACTTTATTAAATTAATTTTTTTTTTAAGAAAATCAATGTTGTTAAGATTTAAATTGGTATAAAATTTTTAAAGTGCATCTAAGCTTTTATTATTTCGTAGATACATATTGCAGATTATAAAGCTTTTTTATTATTTTTGAATCAAAATTTTAAAAATCAATATTTTTAATTAAAATATTCCTATAAATTAAAAGCGTCTTCTGAAAAAAGCTTTTAATTAACAATTTATCACTTCTACTGAAAAACAACTTTTGCCGTTAAAAAAAATGTTTATTTGAATGCATTTTCCAAAATCTCTTTTCTCCAATGAAGTATTTTGTAAAGCTTTATTTTAGGAATTATTTCAACTTCAAAGCTTTTTATTTTAATAACTAAAGCTTTTTAATTAACTTAAAAGTGTTTAAAAAACTGTTCCTACAAATTAATTGGTTCTTCTGAAAAAAGCTTTTAATTTAAAAGAACTATTTTAGAAACTTTTTCTTTTCAATGTATTTTTCAATTTTTTTTTTTTTGTATTAAAATATTTGCCAAAGCTTTATTAAATAATTTTTTTTTAAGAAAATCCATGTTGTTAGAATTTTAATTGGTATGACATTTTTAAAGTGCATCTAAGCTTTTAATATTTCGAAGATACATATTGCAGATTTTAAAGCTCTTTTTATTCTTTTTGCATCAAATTTAAAAAATCAATATTTTTCTTTTTTTTTTTTATAAATCATTTTAAAAACTTATTTCTAAAACACTTTAAAAAAATGTTTACACAATATTTTTAGCAGAAACTGCTAACTTTAAACAAGCTTTTTGCAAAACAAATTTTCTTTAATAAAACTTTTTGCAATAGAAAATTTTTGTTATCAAGTAAATCATAGAGAATAAGAAATCCGTTTATTAAATTTAATAACTTTGCGTAAAGCTTTGTTTATTATGTAATTTATTAACTTAAGACAAAAAGCTTTTGATAAATAAGATGAAAAATTGAGTTAATAAAGACAATTTCAATACAAAATATTTATGAACAATCTTAAAACATGGTAAAAGCTTCGTTAAAAATTAAAGAATCAGATTTCTGTTACTAAAGTAAGATATCACTTCAATGAGTGTTTTTGCAAAAGCTTTTAAACTTAAAAATATATTCTGCAAAGCTTTCTGAAAACTATGTTCAAGATTTCTGCAATCGACGTTTGTTATTATTAAGCTTTTTCAAAAGCTTATTTGGAAATACAACATTTTGAAATAGCTAATCTTTTTAGAAATTAGCTGGTTCCAGATAATATGAGAATTGTTAAATGGTCATCGTGTTTTTTATTAAACATTGGGAAACATTTTTAAAGCTTTTTCTTCAAGTTAAGCGAAGACAACAAACTTTTTGTAAAAATCTCTTTAAAGTTTAACTGATTTTAGAAAACATCATGATTTGTAGGATCAGCTTTAATTTTAAAAAGTTTTCTTCAATATATGACTAGATGTTTAGAGGTAAAAGTAGTAGAAAGCTTATTTTTTAAAGTTTTTTACTAGAGTTAAAACTAGAAAACATACAAGTTTAAAAAAACAAGAATATTTTTGACCACATTTGTTTTTTAAAATTGTATTTAAAACCAAAAAAGGTATTTTCAAAATAAAAAAAAAAGCTTTCTGGTTTTTAGAACAAAAGCTTTCTAAATTCAATACCACAATGTTTGTTTGGTTTTCTGGTAGACTCTAATCTTTTTTCTTGTTTTTTAACATTTCTAAAGGATGCTTATTCATTTTAGCATCATAGGTTCCGCTTAAAAAACACATCCCTAATGTACCAAACTGGAAATAGGCCGTTTTGCAAATAATGCCAATTGTTATAAGGCAGTGTGTGAAAACGCAAGATAACGCATATTTTTTTTTTTGTATTCTAACAATAGAATTCAAATATTTGAATTTTTTTCTTTAAAATTTCTAAAGATTAAAATAAAATATCTATTCCCTAAACATCCTTTATCAATTGTAAAGGATGTAGACAAGATACCAGTTTTTATTGTTCTTATTATTGAAATTCATCTAAAACTTGATATTGTGCGTTTGTTTTTTGTGTGTGTCCCAAAAGACAATAAAATAATTTTTAGAATTTAAAGCGTTTTGTGTGAAAAATTTGTGTATAAAGGCCAAAAAAAAAATTGAGGTTCCAGTTAGGCTAAATTTTTCATAGAAACAGGAATGTGTGAGAATTAAAAAAAAATAACGATTTAGTGGTTAAATCACATTTAAAGAATAGAGGGATTTTAAAAGCTTTAGAGACGACTGTCCTGTCCATACACGAAATCATTCAATTCGAAACCTACAATAGAAATTTTAACTAAAAAATTTTCAAAACTTAAAAACTTAAATTTAAATTCTAAATTAAAATGCATTTTGTAATAACTAAAATTTCAAATTTTTTAAAGCTTTTCGTTAATGCAAAATAACTTTAATTTAGTTTTGACCTTACATTTTTTTGGTAAAATATTGGTTTCTAAACAAAACAATAAAAAGAAGCAGATTTTTTTCATTGTTTTCGCTTTTACTTAGAAAAACGACATTGTCATTCAAAAAAGCTCAATTGAGATTGTGAAAAGCTCATATAAATTCAGAAAAGTCCAATGAAAATTAACAAAAAAATCACAACTGAAATTTAAAAGAACCCAACTAAAATTTGTTGGGAAAGGGGCATGGAGGGGCCCTCGAAAAAAAAATGCGAAAAAATCTGTAAAAATTGCGTTTTTTTAGAGGTTGGTTTAGTTCTTTAATGGGAACCAGACGGACGGACATTCATAGAATGCCGTAGAATCGATCATGGATCAATAATATATATAACGGAATTTTACAAAGGGAATTAATAAAATGATATAATTTACAAATGAAAACATCCACCAAAATTTTGAATTTCCGAAAAATTATAAAAATAAAAATTATTACTTGCGATTTATCAGTTTTTTTAATTTTAAGACGCTGGGTATGAACAACACAACATTTCTGAAAGCATTCGAGTGGTTTTCGAGATATCGTCATTTGTAATTTTGCAAAAATTTCCAAAAATGGCGGTTTTTCCTACGTTCAAGAAATTTAAAAAAAAATCTAAAATTTTTTTACTATTGGCTATTTTATAGAGATTAAGACAAACTTTCATTTAAACTTTGTTTAAGCCAAATCAGACCATTTTAACCCATGGGCCATGGCGCCCTTCTATTAAAGTTTTGGATTTTTACCAATATTTTGAATTGTTGCAAAATTAGAAAAATAAATAATAATTATCTTGTGATTTATTATTATACCCTCCAACCACAGTATGAACACCGTATACTCACTTTGTCATTCCGTGTGTAACGCATCAAAATATCGGTCTAGGACCCCATAAAGTATATATATTTATGATCAGTGATCGATTCTAAGACATTCTAGCGATGTCCGTCAGTCTGTCCGTCCGTCCGTCTCCCAAAATTTGGCACGAGTATGTCTTATATTCCTATGTCTTATATTCCTAAGACCATAAATGAGCATAATCGGACCAGGGGGAAAAAAGTTCCCCCTTGAAGAAATAAGGCAACCTCTGAAAAACACAATATTTTTACATGATTTTTGATGTTTTTGTTTAACAAATGCAACAGTTTTGTGAAACAAGACGTTCAAAGTCCTGCATTTGGACCCAAGGAATTAGAAAATGTCGTTTTTTTGGTCCGCCCCCTTTTGTAAGCGTGTATTAAAAAAAAATAAATAATTATAAACTTGTACAAATTTATTTAGTGCAAAAAACATAAAAATGAATTTGTAAACATATATTTCGAGGGGAAATTTGTCCCCCTTATGACCACTGCCGAACCCCTCCCCCTAAAAAAAATAAATGGAAAACGCCACTGCAATTTTTTGTTTATTTTTTATGTTTGAGGGTATGAAAGATTCGGCACAGCCGAATTTAACACTCTTACTTATTTTTATTAATTTTGACATACTGAATATCAAAAAATTTCTGAATTCGGTGGAGTGGTTTTCGGGATATCGACATTTGAAGTTTTTCAAAAACTTTGCAAAAATGGCGGTTTTTTCCTACGTTTAGGAAATTTTTTGAGATTTTTTTTTTAATTTTTTGTCTGTAGGAAAAAAAAACGTACTTTTTTGCAAATTTAACCTAGCAATGTCTCGAAAATCGTTCGACCGATTCAATTTTTTTAACCTGCAACTACAGTATGGGGGTATATTCACATTCCGTGTGTAACACATCAAAATATCGGTCGAGCACCCCATAAAGTATATATATTATTGATCAGTGATCGATTCTAAGACATTCTAGCGATGTCCGTCTGTCTGTAGTAAACACGACACAGTCCAAAATAAAAGAGCTAGACACCTTAATATGTCTTATGGTTCCAGGCAGGTTAAGTTAGCAAAAGGGAAACTCGGTTCATGGGGAAAAAAGTTTCCCCTTGAAGAACTAAACCAATCTCTAAAAACGCCAATTTTTTTAACGTTTTTTTGAATTATTGATAAACAAATGAAACACTTTTATGTTCCAAGAAGTTCAAAGTCCTGCGCTTGGACCCAGGTAATTAAAAAAAGTCGTGTTTTTTGGCCCGCCCCTTTTTAGGGAGTGGATAAAAAAATAATTTAAATAATAAAATTGTAATACTTTACACAGAAAAAATTTGAATCAAATTTCAATCAACAAAAACGCGGATTCAATCAATTTTTTGATTGAAATTCCTCCAATTAAAAAAATTGTTACACCAATCATCAAATTGTAGGTGATTGATTGAAATTTTTTTCAATCAAACATTTTTTCGATTTTGATCAAAAGATTGATAAATTTTTTATTTATAGTCAATCAAAATAATGATTGATTTAACAAACGAATTGTAAGCTTATGACAAAATCATCAAAAAATTCATTTTTTTGCTTTCCAATATGTTGCTAACAATAAAAAAAGTAAACTACGATTATTTTGAGTATTTTTGAATTAATCTATTCAAATAAATTAAAGCGAAAAAAATCTGGTATGTTGAAAATTTGTGATTCGACACTTAAAGAAAATAACAAAAATTTTAAATAAAACATTGATTGACTTAATTAAATTTTGTTGATCAATAGATTTTATTGAAAATTGTTAGCCAATAATTTTTTGTATGTAGTGCACAACGCAGAATACAATGAACTTGTAAACATGTACCGCGAGGGGCAAAGAGTCCCCAACTCAAAAAAAATTAAAAAGCCAGACTCCTGTAGTTTGGCAAAAATATGTCCTGTAGTCCAGATTAAATTTGTAAATGGGGAAAATCGGACCAAGGGGGGAAAAGTTCCCCCTTGAAGAACTAAACCAACCTCTGAAAACCATCACAATTTTACATGTGTATTCCCAAAAAAACTCCCCTGACGGAAATTGTTAATATATTTTCTTATTTTTTTTTTTTAATGTTCATTATGAAGATAGCAAATTTTGAATATTCGCTTTCAATATATTAAAAGTGTCCATAAATATTTTTAAATTGAAAAAAAAACCAACAACTTGTGTTGTTTTGTCAATGTTTTAATTTTGAAATGAGATTGTTTTTGCTTAATTTGAAAACATTTTATTCTTAGTGTATGAGCGTACTTAAAAAGCTTAAACAGAAAAAGGGGATTTCCCATTTTAGAGTAATAAAATGTGAAAGTTTTCTGCTGTTCATTTTAATTGAAAAGATTGTTTTTTTTTATTGAAAAATCAAAATTTTCAGCTAAATTTATGGATTTCGGAACAAAATAAATTAAAATCAAAACAATTGTATGGGAAATAGCACTTTGGTTTGAGTCGTTTCGATTTAAGGCGAGTTTCTTCGGTCCCAATTAACGACTCAAAACCGGGGTATTGGTGCATAAGTTTTAATCAACTGTTTATGAACCTAACATTAGTAAAATTTAGAAATTTGGTTACATTACGTGGGTATAAAATCAAATCAACTAGTGTCACCAACATAAAAGTGGCAATGAATATTTTAAAATTGAAAATAAACAAACTTTGTTGTTTTGTGAATATTTTATTTTTAAAACGAGATTGTTTTTGCTTGATTTGAAAATTTTTTGTTTTTAGCATGGTTGGTTACCGTTACCCTTATTATACCGTTACCGATTCAAAACCCTTTCAAATCGAATACCGTTACCGTTACCGATACCGCTAAAAATATTTTTAGAATACCGTTACCCTTACCGTTACCGTTATAATTATTAGAAGTTACCGGTATTGTACCGGTATTCAAAATTTTACCTGTTTTAAGGGATTTTAACGAACAAAAAAATAAAATCAAATTGCTAACATAATTTTAAATTTATAATTTGCAAATTATCATAAAATAAATGACAAAAATAATAATCATATCAAATCTATACTGGTTTTTGGGTCTATAAAATATTTTTAGCTTTCAGTTCTATCTTTTTTCAAATTTTTAACTAAATTCATAATACCGGTACGTACCGGTTTGGTTGGTTCGGTACCGGTACATACCGTTACCGAAACGATTTGAAAACACTTACCGTTACCTTTACCGAAATAAATAAAAATTAGATACCGTTACCGTTACCGTTACCCTTACCGTTATTCGTTTCGGTAACCAACCTTGGTTTTTAGTGTATGAGCGTACTTAAAAAGCTTAAACCGAAAACGGGGATTTCTCATTTTAGAGTAATAAAATTTGAAAGTTTTCTGCTGTTTTAGTTTCATTTTAACTGGAAAAAATTTATTTTTAATTGAAAAATCATCTTTTTTTAGCTAAATTCATTGATTTCTAAACCAATCAAAAATCAATACAATTGTATGGAAAATCTAGCTTCAATTTGAGTCGTTTCGGTTTTAGACGCGTTTTTTCGGTACCAATTAGAGACTTAAAACCGGGGTATTGGTGTATAACTTTGAATTAACTGTTTATGAATCTAACATTAGTAAAATTTTCGAAATTCGGTTACATTACGTGGGTCTAAAATCAAATCAACTAGTGTCACCAACACAAAAAAGGCAATGAATATTTTAAAATTGAGAATATACTAACTTTGTTTGACAATGTTTTATTTTTAAAATGAGATTGTTTTTGCTTGATTTGAAAACGGTTTATTCTTAGTGTATGAGCGTACTTAAAAAGCTTAAACAGAAAAAAAGGGGATTTCTCATTTTAGAGTAATAAAATATGAAAATTTTCTGCTGTTTTAATTTCATTTTAACTGGAAAAAGTTTATTTTTAATTGAAAAATCATCTTTTTTTAGCTAAATTCATTGATTTCTAAACCAATTAAATTAAAAATCAATATAATTGTAAGAAAAATCGTGCTTCAGTTTGCCTCGTTTCGGTTTTGGACGCGGTTTTTCGGTCCGAATTAGAGACTCAAAACCGGGGTATTGGTGCATAAGTTTTAATCAACTGTTTATGAATCTAACATTAGTAAAATTTTCGAAATTCGGTTACATTACGTGGGTATAAAATCAAATCAACTAGTGTCACCAACACAAAAAAGGCAATGAATATTTTAAAATTGAGAATATACTAACTTTGTTTGACAATGTTTTATTTTTAAAATGAGATTGTTTTTGCTTGATTTGAAAACGGTTTATTCTTAGTGTATGAGCGTACTTAAAAAGCTTAAACAGAAAAAAAGGGGATTTCTCATTTTAGAGTAATAAAATATGAAAATTTTCTGCTGTTTTAATTTCATTTTAACTGGAAAAAGTTTATTTTTAATTGAAAAATCATCTTTTTTTAGTTAAATTCATTGATTTCTAAACCAATTAAATTAAAAATCAATATAATTGTAAGAAAAATCGTGCTTCAGTTTGCCTCGTTTCGGTTTTGGACGCGGTTTTTCGGTCCGAATTAGAGACTCAAAACCGGGGTATTGGTGCATAAGTTTTAATCAACTGTTTATGAACCTAACATTAGTAAAATTTAGAAATTCGGTTACATTACGTGGGTATAAAATCAAATCAACTAGTGTCACCAACATATTTTTAGAATAACGCATAATTTCAATTTTACATTTGTTTTAAATAAAAAAAAATTATTTTTCAAAAACATACCTTTCTTCTTCTGCTATATAATTGTTGAAATTATCCGATGAATTTAATGATAAATTCTGATATAAATTATCCGAGTATAAATTGGTGGGCATAACTTGAGGAAAATTGAATTTTTTAGAATATTTAAAAGAAAAGTTTGACACTTTTTTTTAGAATTTATAATGAAAACCGAATTTTCAATTATATTTTAATTGAGATTTTTTTTTCACAAAACTTTTCTTTAAAATTTTTTAAAAAAAGAAAATTATTTTATTGATTTTTTTTGCTTTTGTATTTGAATTATTAAAGAAGTTATAGCAAAAAGGACACAAATACTATAACAAAACACGAGACAAGGAAAAACTCGGTATACAGGATGTTTTAGAATAGAAATTCTATACACTTACAAAAGGAATATTATGTATATGTATTTGAATGTATTGAAAATCACTACAATATAGATACACAAATGACGTATTTAAATAAAGGGATTCCTTTAAAATATTTTTTTTTTTAAATAGTAAAACACTTTTTTTGTAATTTTCTTTTTTTTTAAAGAAAATTAATTTTTCTTTTGTTAAAAAAAATTTACCAAGTAAATTTGTTAAATTATAATTTTTTTAATATTTAATTTCTTAAATATTTATTAGGGTGGGGTTTTAATTTTAGTTTGTTATAAAATTTATTTTTTTTTTTAATTTTTATTTAAAATATTTAATAAATTCGTTATTTGTTAAATTTTCCTTTGGAATTTTTCACGGGTTTTTCAATACACTTTTTTGGGAACAAACGATTTTCTTTTATAAAAATCTTGTTTTTTAAATTTATTCAAAATTATTTTTTTTTAATTTTTTCAAAATTTTCCTTTTTTTAAAAGCACATTGTATTTTTTTTTAATAAATTCGAACAAAAATCCGATTTCTTTTGTTTTAATTTTTTTTTACGAAAAACTCAAAATGGCTGCTTTGAATATAGAAGACTATACTACGTACGGCACACGCTCGTTTTACTATAAAAACTGTTGTTGTGCGTACACAAAAACTACTAAACAACTTGAATATGTATGGACGGTATAAAAATTCACACATACAAGAATTTGTATTTACTATAGATAAGTGATGTCAACTTTTTAAGAAAGTAAAAAACGTTAGAATAAAAAAACAAGTGAGTGTTGTATTTATCTGTGCCGAATCGTTTATACTAGAGATGGGCGCGTGAGTGATTTTTGACTCACACTCACTCACGCTCACGACAGGAATATTTGAATCCCGCAAACTCGAGGATATTTTTTCTACTCATACTCGCTCAAAATCACGTGAGTAAATTTAATGCAACTCACACTCAAGTGCACTCACACAAGCTTCACTGACACTCATGTTGACTCACACTCACGAAACTCTTATTTATACAAAAAAATTAAAAAACTAAAATTTCAAAAATCTTACAAAACTTTAAGCAAAATTTAAAGTTTAGCGGAATTTTACAATTTGTTTGGTTTTTTTAGGACGAAATCTTCATTTAAGCCAAATTTTAAAATTTTTTTGTGGTTTTTTTTTTTGGTACGAAAGCAAATATGAAGAGCAAAAAAAAAATCACGCAAACTCACGCAAAAAAATCGACTCACGCACAGTCACTCACGCAAAAATCTTACTAACGCACACTCAATTTTTTTCCCCACTCACACTCACTCACAATCACGTGAGTAAAATTGAATTCAGTCACTCTGAATTCAATTTTACGCGTGAATCACAAGAATCACGCTATAATCTGCTACTGCGTACAAGTAAGATATTAATAGTCGGTCAAGACCAACCATAATACCCTACACCAATGTTTTCCCAAAAATGAGGCCCCAAGTCCAATAATAGACCAATTGAATCTATTTTTTTAAGACCTTTAATTAGTGTAGAAAACATACGCCAAACAAATTTGATAGAAATAAGATTCTTTTTGTTGATTTAAGACCGATTTAACTAAATACCGGGCGAAATTTTATTTGGGGACTTAGTCCAAATTATAGCCAGATTTGATAAGTTTACCAAAGTACACGTTAACCACCTACAAATAATATTTTAATCAAAGAATACCGGGAGGGTGGTTTGTATGTGGACTACATGTAGAACTGTTCCGATTTCTTGAAAATTTGTAATGATGGTTTATGAATTAAAAAGATACGTTTACCTGCCTAATTTAGAAAGGATACCTATAAAAATGCGATAATTAATGTCACTGTAAAAGAGCCATTGAAAATCGATGGGACTTTAGCCCTAAAGTCGTTCATTGGATTTATACAGCAGTGGTACGTTCAATTCTGCTGTATGGAATCATTGTCTATTGGGCTGCTTTAGAGGCAAAGGGAACTGTGTCTTTGTCATGAAGGTACAGAGAATGGCGTCGATGTGCATCTCTGGTGGTATTCGTACTACACCTACGGCTGCATTAGAAGTCCTCCTTTACCTGATACCATTGGACATATTGTGTAGGCAGTAATTCGACTTACTAGCACACTGCAATGGAGGAGCAGCGATTGTGGCCATAGCGCGATCTTGAAAAAGATAACAATAAAATATGGACTGGGCTCCCCCTATGAGCCATTTTGAGCGCCACTATACCACTATGATGCCATGCAGGGAGTCTCGGAGGAGAGACATTCCGGGTAGTAGACCCATCATAAATTTTTTAGCGGATGTATCGAGGCTACACGAACAAGTGGGCTGTGGAGTCTATTCGGAGGAGCTTGACTCGAACATTGCCGGATCATTGCAATATTTACCAGGCAGAAATGCTGGTAATAAAGGAAGTGGCCGACTGGTTGAGTTGCAATGTATTGTCTACAACTGCAGTCAACATCTATTCTGACAGTCAAGCCGCGGTCAAGTCCCTGTAGTCAATGTTTCTGAAAACAAGATCCTCCCTTAACTGCAGCACGTCTTTACATGGATGGCCAAGCAGTTCGACATACGATTTATATGGGTCCCAGGGACAGAGAAATTCCAGGAAATTGCAAATCCGATGAGCTTGCAAGACTGGGAACTACTACTTACTCCAACTTCAAAAAGAATTGGATTGTGTTGGTGTGCCTCTAGAAAATTGCAAACAAAATCTACGTCTTTGTTCCGCGACGGAGACTAATCAAAGATGGGCAAATGGATGGGCGTGTGAAACAACACGACAGACAGAGCAGAAGCGTACAAGTGAGTTGATATCACTTCCAAAAGAAGAGATTTCGACGGTGGTTGCTATAATTACCGGAACCTGTTACAGTCTCTTGGTGTTTCAACTGACCTCAGTGTCTACGTGTGCCACTTAAAACTAACCTATCCGATACTCGTAATTTCCTCCAAGTTCTCGAACTGTGAACTCCCCATAATTGACAGTCGAGTTCGTGCCAAAGTCAGGCAGTGACACAGGATGTGTTAAATGGTATGTTGTGTTGCACCTTTCCAGCTTCCGTCCGCATAAGACTCATGTTTTGGACATGTTTCCCGATAAGATAGTGTTACGTTAAGATAGTGTTTATTAAGTAAGAATTTTGCCCTTCCAAAATCATAGAATGTCCACAAAATTCTGCTTATACGACTTGTCCCAAATTCCATCCATTTTCGGTTAGCCTTGGCGACAGTAAGGGAATTTCGTTTTGGTATGTAATTCTGAAAGCGTGAAAGCGTTATGGTGGTACCTATGCCACCTGCTCCAAGTTTCGCGAGTTCATCTGCTTTCTCGTTTTCTTTTATTCCTTCGTGGCCTGGTACCCATAATAAGGTACCTTTATTATTTAAGCGGAGTTGTTTTAAATTCTCACAACACTTCAAAACCGTTTCCGATTTAATTTGGTAGTTCAAGAGTGCTTTTAGAGCATTCTGACTATCCATGTAGACATTTAGGGTTGCTCCTTTTCCTTGACATATATTCCACAGCTATTGATATAGCAGCTATTTCAGCCTGAAAGATACTCGAGTCTGCCGATAATTTAAAAGATAGATGTTGGTCTAGTTCCAATATTGTGAAACCAGAAGCCCGAGTAGTGGTGACAGAACCCCAACTTGTGGTGTTTCTCTAGTCATGTTTTTTAATAGCCCCATTCTGCAGTTATTTCTCGGTAAGAAATCATTTGTTCTATCCATTTACTTAAACTGTTAGTTGAAGCCTTGTTAAAAGCCTTCGTATTAAAGTGTCATCTTCGTATTTACAGTGTTAATCCCATTCTATATCTGCAAGAGCAAGTTCCTTATACTCCAGGGATATTTTCTTACTTCTGTACAAGTGAATGAAGAGCCGTTTCTATAAATTTGCCCTGCTGGTAGGCATGCTGTGCATCTGATAGAAAATTTGCGTCGCGTGGTTCAGTTTACTGCTTTCCTCCAATCCTTTGGTGTGTAGCAAAATTTCAAGCATGCAGATGGACAAAAGGTGCGAAATTAGATCATTGGACACGCTCTAAAGCATTTTCGGAATAATGCCGTCACGTCCAGCTGATTAATATGGGTGAAATGACGTTACAGACCATTTTATTCTTGCAGAGACTAGAGACCATTTTATTCTGGAATGATCGAGAGGTTATTTCGGACTACGTCCACTGGAATTGGGTTTGTCCTACATCCCGCAAAAGGGTAATATAAGTAAAACATAGAGTGTTTCTCCTTTGCTCTCTGCTCATGTATCGTCACTTTTTTCAGTAGGATTTGTGGAAAGTTTTCTTCGATAAATTTTTCCTTAGCCTTGCAGCCTTAGTAGTATGTTCAATATTGTTACAAAGGTTTACTCATCTTCTTTTTTTTTTTATTTCCGTATTAGTTTATTGAAGGTTTTAATTATCTACTATACTGCGCCCAGCTGTCGTCTATGTTGCCCCTTCTCAGATTCTGAAACTTTCTTTTGGGTTTTATAATAATTTTTTCTAAGTGTCCGATTCCGAACAATTTAAATACTACGTGGTTTAAGAAGTCTCTAAAAAAAATCTCGCTTAATGTCGCTAACAAACCGCTAAATTAACATTGTGTAAACACCAAACACAAAAATTCAAAATTTTACTCATTTCTTTACCACTACATGCAAACAACGTTATCTTAATTTTTTTTTTTCTTTTACTCACTCACACATAGAAAGAGACCCTAACAAAAATGCACACATTCTATCACACAAACATTTGCTTTATCACACCGCCAGACACAGATACACTCTATCGCACACACACATGTATATTTTTAGACACACAGATACACATCTATACTATATACAGTGGAGCATTTAATCAGCAGTAGAGCAGGCAGCAGCTCTTTATATTTTTTTTGTTGTTTGAGTATGAGGAAAATTTATAGTTAAATGAAAATTTTGTCTATTAAATATGAGTATGAGAAGAAAATTTTACACAGTTGTTGGTTTTTTTTTGATGAGTTTTTCATTTACAGTAAAAAAGAGAGAAAAATTTTGTAAATGAATGAACAACAAAGAGTTTTAACCAGAGTAGAGTGTGTAAATATTTTCTTTGAAAAAAAAACAGAGTGCATTAATGAAAAAACATGAAAATTTTAAGATAGATTAACTTTTTTTTCAATGTTTTTAGTTTATATTAGAGATGTGAAAGTGACTTATATTTCCCGTGATTCAAGAGTGAGAGCTCTTGGGATCGTTTGTGGACCTGGCAAGGAAAAAATCAAGATGGAGTAAATTTTTTCCGAGAGCTCATAAATTTTCCTATGGTGACTGAAATGCTAAATGGCCGGATACCAACCCCATCAATGGCGGAGAACTTCAACGGAGTCTTCTTGTTTCTCCACTCATGGATATCTTGGAAGTATGAGTATAAGTTTATATTAGAGGCGCACAAATAACATGAGGTTTCCGTGATTAATTCGTGATTGTAACGGAAATAAGATGTTACTCATGCATCGTTCGTGGATCTGATGAGAAAGAAATCGAGACGAGTAAATTTGTTTCCGAGAATTCATACATTTTTCTTTGGTGACTGAAATGCTAAACCGCGGATACCGACCCTATCAATGGCTTGATTCTTGTTTCTCCACTGGTCTTGGAAGTATGAGTAAAATGTTTTTCCGTGAGTCTAAACATAAATATTTATTCCTTAACGTGATTCAGAATTCATTCACGTGCCCTTCTCTAGTTTGTATCTATTATACCGGCACGTTTTAAAAACAAAAAATACCAAACAAATCATATGTAACTGTACCCATCAAGGGAATACACAACAAACAATAAGATTCTAATAAGCCACTTTACACCAACATAAACCAATTTAAATTAAACTAAATTTTAAGGCATATTGAATATTTTTAACTCAAATAGTTTTTAAGGGGAACAAATGTGTCAAAACTATAAAATTTCGAAATAAATTTTACCGAAATATTGAATATTTTTAACTCATAAAATTTTTTTTAGGGGAACAAATGTCTCTAAACTATAAAATTTCAAAATAAATTTGACCGAAATATTGAAAAAAAAAAATATGCACGTGCAGTTTTTAAGGGAAATTGTATTCCAGTTGGAATGAAACCGCTGAAGACAAATATCATTTAAAAAAGAATTTTTTTAAATGTCAGCAGCGACAATCAGGTACATCGTCTGGCTTGTACTTTAATCACGGGTTTTATGAAAACCTGCCTAGCATTGGCCCAAAAAGCCATTTTAGGTCTCACACCTCTCGATATTTTCATTAGATCTACGGCAACTATGGCTGCGCGTAGGATGAATATTGCTTAAGCCTTGTTTACATCATAGGATTTTCGGGATGATTTTTCTTTCGTTCACATCCAAAACATACACGCAAGTTAGTATAATCATACCGAAAATCCTATGATGTAAACAAGCCTTTACTTTGACTTCGCAACTTTATCGGTCTCTCCAGTACACAAAAAAAACCGATCCGTTGGGTCAACCGTACTTAGAGTCAACTGAATGGTTTGGATCATACAATAAAATGTTTCATTTGCCAACATTTGTTTAAAGCAACAATAGTTTTGTTATTATAAACGAATTTATGTTGTCAAAACTAATGTTTTTTTTTGTCACAATCAAAAAATTTGGTTGTTGCAACAGAAACATTCAGTTGGCTCTAAAATCGGCTGGCACAATAGATCTGTTTTATCTGTGTATCCTTTCTTCAATAGAAATTAGGGAAACTTAAATATGCCGTAGGATAGGATAAACTCTGAGCTTTGCTTTGGACGGAAATTTGAGATCGTAATACCGAGCAGATCAGATTGGGATGAAGATGGGCTTTTCGCTGACGAACAAAAACTGACAATAGACGGTGTTCTGTCGCTGCTTCTTTGGAAACTAACACGGAATTCTCTCTAGAAGCACGAGGTTGTCATGTTGTCGCAGATCTCTGAAAGGTCTGTCTAAATGGGCAAGAGACTGTGGTCTGGAAGTTATTCCAAGTTCAGTAGATTTATACAGCAGTGGTGCGTCCAATTCTGCTGTATGGAATCAAGTCTGGTTGCCTGCTTTAGAGACACAAGGGAACTATGTCTTTATCACGAAGGTGCAGAGAATAGCGTCAATGTCTATCACTGGAGCTCTTCGTACAACACTTACGGCTGCATTAGAAGTCCCGCTTCACTGAAAACCATTGGACATATTGGGTAGGCAGTATGCGACAATGTCGGCTATTGAACACTGCAATAGAAAGGCAGCGATTGGGACCATAGCGTGTGGTATTGTGGACAATACGACAAAATGTGGACTGTGCGCCCTCTATGAGCCTTTATAAATTTTTACACAGATGGATCGAAGCTACACAAACAAGTAGTCTGCGGAGTCTATTCGGAAATGCATGGGTTGAGCCTCGCTCGAAGATTGACAGACTATTGCAATGGTTACCAGGCAGAGATGTTGGTAATCAAGGAAGTGTAATGTCTTGTAACAGTTAAGTCGTTAATGTTAAAGCAAATGTTTCTGGGTCCCAGAGCACAGAGACATTCTAGGCCATGCAAATCTGCCAGTATCGGGTTACCAAAATGTTTGGCTCTCCGATGGGCGTATGCCGGTCATTGGCATATGAAGTGCGCTACCGTATCTTCCTCCTCCACATTCTGACCTCCCACGCAGTAGTCGTTGTGGGGAATTTCCATTTTACTGGCGTGTGCGCCGAATCGTGCACTGTGCCCCGTAACGGGTGCAACTAGGTTGCGTTGCTGGTTTCGGGACAGTTGAATGATCTTACCCGTACGCCGGTGATCAAATGAGGGCCACACCATCCTCGTGTTAAAACACGTGAATTCACGTCGCCATCTGTCGTTGGCTATATAAAAGGTGAATTTTCGTTCAGCCTCTTACTTGCATTGAGCGGGATGCCAGGCGTATGATCTATCTCATGAGAGAGTAGAGTGGCTAATTCATCGGCAACACTGTTGCCATTTATACCCATATGTCCAGGCACCCAAATGAGTGCCAGATTTGAATGTCTCGCCATCTCATTAAGAGACGTCCGGTATTCTTGGACAATTCTAGATGTGGTAGTCACACCTGCTAGGGATTTGATAGCCGCTTGGTTGTCGGTGAAAATACAGATATCCCTAAGTGATATTGGTTGGCATCCTAACCAATCCGCAGTCCGTTTTATAGCCATGATCTCGGCTTGAAATACGCTATACTGGTCCGGTAGTTGAAATGAAAGCCTGTAATCCAGTTGACTTACAAGAACTCCACCCCCAACTCGGCCGTCCACTTTAGAGCCATCAGTAAAAACCTCAAGTGTCTCTTTGGGAATGTCGAGACCCTCCGTCCAATCAGACCTGTCCAGAATCCTTGTTACAAACACGGTTTCGAACGAGGGTGTAGGGGTGCAGTAGTCGATGTTCTCGGCGGCACCATGCTGCCTCCGGATTCTTGCATGACCGTATGGTTTATACGATGCGTTTATTGCCGCAAGCCTACACTCAAAAAAATACGTTAGTAGATTTACTAATTTGTTTTTGCTAATGCTAGTTAGCTAACTTTTAGCAAATTTTTAGTTGAGATTAGCATGTTAGCAAAAATTTCTTGTAAACTTCATTTAGCACATTAGCAATTTTAAACAAACTTTGAACTAATTTCTTTTGCTAAATTTGAAATTGAGTTAACAACATTTTTACAAGATTTTTTGCTAACATTAGCAAAAATAAATGGTAAATTTTTTTTTATTTTCAGAAAACTTAAAATGGCGCTATCTCGGAAACTAAGCCAGATAGAGCAAAATGGAGGGCATTTTTGGTTCTTAGAATCTCCATACTTTCGCGGGTCCTCTTCACATGTGTGGACACTAATGGGCCCTAACTTTGGATCCAAAAAAGTTAGCATTCCCGAAAATTTTAAAATGCTCATATCTCGGTAAATATTGCCGACACAACAAAAAGTCCAAAAGCAGTTTTGTAGCTCTCAATACGTAAAACAAGACCGCAAACAGTCAAAAGCTCTCCGACTAATATTTTTGAAGTTATCGAGTTTTTTTAATTCTCAAGAATTAATCACGTATCTCAAAAACTAAGCAAGATAGAGCGAAACGGACAGAAATTTTGGATCAAAAACTATGGCGATTTTTAAGGAACCCAACTAGGTCTAGGCCCTTTGGGGTCTGGACCTATTGGGTCCGAACCCAATGGGGTCCTCAAATGTGTATGAACTAACAAGGGAAGTATCTCAACCCTTATGAACCGATTTGCCTGAAACTTAAAATATGTACAAATGAGATGATTTTAAGGTTGGGGTGTCTCGGCTTATCGGCCATATCAGTGTTTAAAAATTTCGTTGTCCCCTTATGAAACAATGAAGACCTTCGGGAAAATTTCGATAACTCCTGAACTAACAGGAATATCGTCTAGAGCAAAAATACGTGTCGACTTAAATTTAATAAAGATTATTTCGTATTAATATGGATATCGTAGGTCTATGTCTTCATATGAATACCCCCCAAAATTTGCACATTTTCATGAAAAAAATATTTAACGAAGCAGAGTTTTTACGGGGTTATGCCACCATTGAATAGGCATTAAAAAATCCCTTCTTCTCATATGGAAACATCATATAGTTTCTTTGAAAGAAATCGCTAAAAAATCCAAAAAACGATTTTTTCGCCAAATTTTGACCCATTTTTTGAACCCCTAAATCCCCGATACGGCCGATAAGCCGAGACAACCCAACCTTAAAATGGTCTCATTTAAATATATTTTAAGTTTCAGGCAAATCGGTTCATAAGGGTTGAGATACTTCCCTTGTAAGTCAAAAAAAAAAAATTTAGTTAACTAATTATTGGCAAAACATTTTTGCTAACTTTAGCAAAAAAATTGTGGGTTCAAAATCAGCAAATTTTCTTGTAGGTTTACAAGCTTTTTTTGCTAACATTACAGTTTTTTTTTTTGGGTGTAGTGGCTGTGGCAGCGTTTGCCTTTGCCACTCTCGCTTGAGTGTTCAACTTCCATAGCAGCTTTTTGTCTAGAATGATTCCTAGATACTTAGCACTATCGGACACAGTGAATTCAATTCCGCCTGATTTCGGTGGGATGTACCTGGAAATCTTGTTCCTATTCGAAAATAGTAGAGGTGTCAAACTATCGATAGGACCACTATCAATAGTTTTTGATAGTTTAAAAAAATACATCGATATATAATTTTTCAACTATCAAAAGTAAAAAAAATATCAATAAATAGCTCCAGGCGTTTAGACAGTGTTCCTGGATATTTTCCGGATACATTGACAGATCCATGAAGGATTTTAAAACGGTTTAATCATTCTGCCCAGAAAAAACGCACCGTGATAGGTAACGGAAAATTGTTTAGATTTGCCTTCTAGTTCCAGGTATGTTAAGGTCTTAAATGGACCAAATCCGTTCAAGGGAAAAAATGTTCCCTCTAAAAAAACTAACATAAACTGTGAAAAATAACATTTTCTATAAGCTTTTTTCACTTCTTAGATATGATAAGAAGTTCCTGGTGGGTATGATTACGAGTCATAGTCTGACAGCGACATGTGCCAAAAACAAATGAAGCTGTACAATAGATAGATAGATGACGGATAGATAGATGATGGAGCATTTCCTCACTCTGTAGAGCGGAGTATTGAAGAAACCATATGTTCGAGAACTGAAAGAAATCTCTGGACTTGGAATAATGAGATTTCTGACATTCGTCAAGTCCTCGTGCCATAAGACTTACGGGAAACGTTATAAACTGGTACCGAGGATAAAGATACACCTCTCTGCTGTTTCAAGCTTCACACCGAAGTGTTTGGCACACAATAAAAAGACTTCGGGCAATTACCTAGTAAACGTAAATGAGACTAACAAATCGAAGTCTTAAGAATAACACGCGTTTCGAGTTCTGGAAGAAATCTCTGGACTCGGAATAATATTATTTCTGACATTGTCTAAATAAACGTCAGAATTAAGCTAACGGGTAATCGTTTTAAGCTGGTAACACTTAAGACCAAACTGGAATACGACTGGATAAACCTAAAATATCCACAAGTTTATAATTTTTAAACTCTACGCCCAGAAAAAAATACTTCATTTCGTCTTAAGGCTGCAGAAAGACGAAAGTCTCCTTTCCCAAATAGTGTTGTCTTTTTCAGCCTAAATAGGAATTTCGGAGCTATTTCATTAGACCTTTCCTAACAAGTCATTCTTACCACAAAAAAATAAAACTAACCTAGAATAAAATTCCTATCAAAGCATCCACTTAATTTAAAGTTTAAATTGAAAAAAAAAATCATAGAATTTCTAAAACCACGTGTTTAAATTAAATTAAACCTACCCTGATTTTGCTAAGTTACTTCAACAAAATAAAACTCAACCATAAGAAACTTATCTACAATTTCCAAAAAAAAAAAAAAACAACAATTTACTATAACTTCTTCTAGTTTTGACACAAAAATCCTTGACATTCGGCATAGAAATACAAGTAATTCTCTATAATTTTCTAAGTTTGGTGTGTGTTTTGTCTAACAATTGAGCATAGAACAATCAACCCTCTTTAAGTAAATTTCGTTTTCATTTTAAATGCGTTACGCACAATTCCTCCCTGATTTTTTTCGTTTTTTTTTTTTATTTTTGTAAAGAAATTACAGAGGCAAATGTTTGTTTATTCATGTTGGTCTATGTGTTGTTGTATGCGTAAAAGTGAAATGAAATGTCCCAAATGTGAATTAAAATTGCGTTGTTAAAGGTTGGTTTTATAATATGGTAGATAAAAGGGTTGCCAGGGTAAAAAGAAAATACATTTTATGAATTTAAAAAAAATACTTTTCTAAAAATGAATTAATGAATCTGTAAAACAATATGTTTGTACTTCTTTAAATACCATTCGGTATCCAATTCAGTTCCCATAAGTCCACCCAGCAGCCGAATTATATCATTCTATATTTTTAGGTTATGTTGAATGTACAAAAATGTTCGAGATGTCCTTACATTTTTGTTCATAACTTTTAAACCGCTGAACCGATGTCACTCAAATTCAATACCAAAATTTTAACAACAAGAATATTTGTGAAGTTTTGGTCGTGTGATAGTAATAGTTTGGTCGTGATCGTTATTTCAACAGACAGGCGGACAGACATACATCGCTATATTGTTAAATTTAGCATACGCCAACACAAAGACGAGCTTGATTATTTTCCCAGAAACAAGCAAATAGATATAATGCTCGTTTCTGAGACTCATTTGACTTTTCGAAGTGCTTTCTCTGTACATGGTTACACACTGTACGATACAAAAGACCCCAGAGGCAGGGCATGTGGAGGCTCAGGCATTCTAATTAAAACTAGACTAAAACACCATCTTTTGTGTGATCTCTGCGAGGATTACCTCCAAGCAACTACAATACGCGTAGAGGAATTTAATATGAACCTAGTGATTTCGTCGATTTATGCTCCCCCCAGATTTGGAATAGATGGAAATCAGTTTGACACTTTTTTTAAATCACTAGGATCACGTTTTCTGGCAGCTGGCGACTTTACCGCCAAGCATTCATTCTGGGGGTCACGCCTCATTACCCCGAGAGGCCGTGTGTTGTTTGATACAATTTCTAAAATGGGTCTGGATGTGGTCTCAAGTGACGAACCGACATACTGGCCGTCAGATCGTAATAAGATTCCTGATCTTATCGACTTTGGTGTGACTAGAAATATAGAAAGAAATTTCGTTAGTGTAGAATCTTCTTTGGAACTCTCTTCAGACCACACACCCACTATTGTTACTCTCCTTAACCCACGAGAAATTGTATGCCCACTGGTGACTTCGCACTGGCAGGCAAAGGAACAAATTGGCTAAAATATAAAAAAAAATCTCAGTACTCATTGCTCAGAAAACATATCGCTAAGAACACCAGATGAAATTGGCATTTCGCTCAGGAATTTTGAATCCAATCTCAAACTTGCTGCTCGTCTTGCTACTAAACCCACCCCCTCCCCCGACAATCCAGACAAAACCCAGTTTTTTCTGTTGATGTTGAACGACTCTTAAATGAAAAAAGAAGAGCTCGTAGAGAGTGGCTACTGCACAGATCTCCACAACTCAAATCACGATTGAGAGAATGCACTAAGACTACTTGAATCGCAGAGAGTCGCATCACTAAACAGATTTTTAGAAAATCTGGAGCCTACATCAAAAACGGATTACTCGTTATGTCGTGCTACCAAGAATTTGAAAAGACCTGTCATATGTAAGCCTCCTTTGCGAAAGCCAAATGGAGGTTGGGCTAGAAATGATACTGAAAAAGTAGATCTGTTTGTTGAGCACTTAAAAAATGTTTTCACGCCAAATGAATCAAGTGTTATAGTAGAGTTGCCACCAATTTTACCTCAGCGCAGAGCAGAACCCTTCCGGTTTGAGATGCGAGAGGTCGAAAAGGCAGTTGTTGATTTAAACCCCAAAAAGGCATTTGGTATTGATATGATCAGTAACAAAATGCTTTTGGAGTTACCCCGGATAGCACTAAGAATTCCGCCTTGAACATTATCCCCCAGAATGAAAAGTTTCACTCGTTAAAATGATACCCAAGCCAGGCAAAGATCATACAAAAGTTGAATCATATAGACCTATCAGTCTGTTGTCCAGTTTATCCAAACTTTTCGAAAAACTGTTAGTAAACAGATTAACTATAGCTGTAACTCAAAACAACTCTATTCCGGATCATCAGTTTGGATTTAGAAGAAAACATGGAACTATTGAGCATGTTCACAGACTGGTTAGTGAAATTAGAAGAGCCTATGAAGAAAAAAAGTATTGCTCCGCACTTTTTATTGACGTATCACAAGCATTCGATAAGGTTTGGCATGAGGGTTTACTCTATAAAATTAAAAATATGTTACCACCAAATACGCATAAATTACTCGAAAGCTATATAAGTAACAAATCGAAAATTTACGATCAAGGAGAACGATTTTGTTAGCACCCCTTATTTTATACAAACTGGAGTTCCACAAGGTAGTATCTTGGAACCGCTTTTGTATATTCTATACACTTCTGACATGCCAACAAATTCCAATACCCACACTTCCACATTTGCTGACGATACTGCTATTTTAAGCATCCATGACAACCCGCTTGAAGCTACACGAATACTGCAGAGTCACATTCTTCAATTAGAAGAATGGTTACAAAAGTGGAAGATAAAGGTAAATGAGCAAAAATGTGTTCACGTAACTTTCACGTTGAGAAGAGAACCTTGTCCCCACATTTAGATCAATAACCACAATGTACCCCAACATACAAATGTTAAATACCTCGGTATTCAGCTTGATCGTCGTCTTACGTGGAAAACACATTTAGATGCAAAATTATCTTAGATGAAATTAAAGACTATAGAAGTTAATTGGCTGATTGGAAGAAACTCTAAACTAAGTTTAGATTGCAAGCTTTTGTTGTACAATTCAATTCTAAAACCTATATGGTGCTACGGCATTCAGCTATGGGAAACTGCGTCATCACCTAATGTGGAGAGAATTCAAAGAAAACAGAACAACAACAGAACAACATGCGCCCCTTGGTATATTAGAAATTCCAACATACACAAGGATTTAAATGTTGCTTATGTTAAAGATGAAATTGTAAAACATACCCAAAATTACCTAAGGAAACTGGAAACGCATCCAAACTATCTAGCAAGACATCTACTTAATAATCGTGGCCACCAACGCCTTAGAAGAAGGGTGACTGCTGATCTAGCTAACTAACTGGAAGGAGAGATAGATTTGAGAACATTTATAAACAAATAAATTTAAGAAATACATGAGAAAATCAAATTTTGTCTGGCACTGGCTGGACTTAATATTAAGAATATTTAGATATAAGATTTGAACACTTATTGTTAGTTCACGGAATTAAAGTGAACATTCAATAAATAAAATATGAAAAAAAAAAAAAAATATTTTTCAGATCTAGCATCTGAACAATACGGTGAGGTCACCGTATTGCAAAACTATTCAAAACAGGTTTGGTAATTTTTGCAAGACTAAACGACACGTGTTTCGATAATTTTTAATCACTTGGCAACTCTATTTTTTGCTCTTTCATGGCAAGTCTAGAGTTTTATTTATTTTTTGAACATACATAATGATATATTAGCGTTTTTTTTTTTACTATTACAAAATTCTAGCTATGGGATATTCCCCCCGTTTTTTGTGAAAAACAACCCTTCTGCAAAATTTTTGTTTGTTTTTAGAATTAAAATAATTTTTTTCAGCATTGACATTGAAAAAATGCGTTTATTGCGTAGTTTTTTTTATATTTTTTGCCTTCGAGTCATCTATTTATAATGACTTTATAACTTGAAAACATTAATATTTTCGAGTATTTTATTAAATTTTTTTAGATTTACACCCTCAACGAGATTAAAAGAAAATGAAGTGGCATTATAAAATTAATTGAAGAGAAAATTTAATGAAAGTTATTAAGAAAAAAAATTTTAAAAAAATAGGTTTTTTTTGTAAAGCAAGGAGATAATTGAACCTGAAACACACTATATAAGACTATTATAGGAAAAATGTCACAGAATCTAAGGCTTTTTCAATGGGAAAAACATATCAGAATTGGAGATTTTTTCTTTAGTCTCTGGATCCGAAAATTTTGCTAAAGAAAACATGTCTTAGATGGAGACGTTATATAGAGGAAAAACGTCTCGGAATACGAGACGTTTTCTTTAAGAAAAACGAACACAGACTTTGAATGTGTTTTTATTGAAAATAATCACAGCGTCAGCTCACACAGACAATAAATCATGTTTGGAACATGATTGCACCACAACAAATCACCCATAATGTAGGGGCAACATAGTATGGTTGGTCCATTTGATCATATATATGATTGTGACAATCATAATATGATCATCAAACAATTATAAAATTAAATTTTTTTATCATACTCGTACTATGATCAGCGAAGATCATAATATGATCGCTACAATCATGTTGTGATAAAGTTATCAATCATACTATGTTGCCCCTCCATTATGGTTGTCGCAATCATGTTTCTTCTCTGCGTGTTCCTTTTTATCGCAAATATATTTATAATCATGCCTCAAAATCTTAGAGATTCCTTTTCTCATAAAATTTCTTCTCATATTTCCTTTTGACTTATCCAAATATTGATAATTCGCATCTGTTTTAATCAATTTGTTATTTTTTTCCTCCGTTATTAATAAGTACCACGTAGCTGCCTTAAAAAAAAAACACTATAAAGTGTAAAACTACACACTATATAATTTTCTTATTTTTTTATTTTTGTAAATTTGTCTTAGCTGGCAGGCTTAAATTTCAGTGTTGACTTACATGATTCAGCTCCTTTAATAAAACCAATATTTAAATGCTAACTCCTGGTTATTATATGTACAATATTTACTTGCTATAATTATTATAACCCATGGCTTTATTGTCATTTTAAAGATGATCGCCATATTTAGCTTTTCGTACCTTTGTGTGTTCATTTTTGACAATACTGGTGATATGTAAGCATTACATAATTCCTATAATTTTGGTTAATTTAATTTTTTATGAAGTTATTTTTTTATTAAACAAACTTGCTGTAAGTAATAAATTGAAGTAAAGCAAATGAGAGTGTCATTTTTGGCAGTGCTGAATCTTTAAAATATTTTATCATAAAATTACATTTTTCCCACATAGACTCTGAGGTCCGTTGTGATACCACGGGACTGTAATAGGTTCCCCTACTAGTTCCTGTCGTTAAACAAATTTAAGTTCCTTATGTAACTCCAAAAATATTGAAGCAGAAAAATCGTGCAGCTTCCTAGAACCCAGTGCAGCAAGTCTCTGACCAGAAAGTGCCGGGCAATGGCAGATAAAGTGTTTAACAATTTCCAACTCCTCCTCGTCCATGCAACTCCGCCAAAAATGATTTGAAGGCACATGTAACCGTTCTGCGTTCTCTTTTATAAAACTGTGTTCTATAATTAGCAACCACCTTCAAAATATCTCCTCTTGGAAGGGATATCGACTCACTTGTGCCCTTTTGATTAAGAGAAGGCCAAATCTGTAGTGTTGTCTCACACGTCCATCCATGTGCCCATCACTGATTTGTCTCCATCGCGAAACAAAGCCGTAGATTTTGCTTGCAAGTTTTATAGAGGCATACTAACACATTCCAACTCTAATGGAACCTGTATAGAAGTTCCCAGTCTTGAAAGCTCATCGGCCTTGCGATTTCCTGGAATGTCTCTGCGATTTCCTGGAATGTTAACTGCCCTTTTAAAGACGTGCGGCAGTTAAGGTCAGATATTGTTTACAGAAACATTGACCCAAGGGACTTGACCGCGGTTTGACTGTCAGAATAGATGTTGACTGTGGTTGTAGACAAGCAGTACAGCTTTAACCATTAAGGTGCACGTGCCCAGGGCCCCCGACTTAAGAGGTCCCCAAAATGCCACTAAATTCGCTTATACGAAAATGAAGCAACATTTTTTGTAAATTGTTTTTAAAAAAAATTTACATTTTCTTACAGAAAAATTCTGAGAATTAAACAGATTTTTCGTATACATCTGAGACTTTTTCTATAGAAGAAATTTGTCCTCTATTTAAAGCAGTGTTCGGCACTCATTGCACCCAGGTGCACAATGATATTGTCTATTTGCACGTAGACAACGCGAACGTCAACGAAACTCGCAACTGAGAGCATTAAAAATACAAATATTTTATTAAGTGTCATGGTAGCATTTAAAAAAGCGGGTAGATGAAGCTATGTTTTAGAAAAATGTAAAAATGTTCCCTCTTTCTGCCGACCACTGATTTAAAGTCTCAACTTCATAGAAATTTTTCCTACATAAAAAGTTTTACATTGTGAAATATTTTTCGTACAGAAAAAGTTTCAGATTCTGAGATTTTAAAGGTCTAAAGTTCATAGAAGTTTTGCCAAAATAAAACAGTCTCCGATTTTGAGACACTTATCGTATGCAAAGCCTCAGACTCTGAGACATTTTTCGTATAAAAAAATCTCACATTCGGTGGCAATTTTCTAGACAAAGTCTCAGATTCTGAAACATTTTCCGTATTGAAAAAGTCACAGAATCTGAGACATTTTTCGTATAGAAAGAATCTGACACATTTTTCGTATAGAAAATGTCTAAGATTCTGAAACATTTTTCGTAGAGAAAAGTCTCAGATTTTGAGACATTTTTCATTTAGAAAAAGTCTCAGATTCTGAGAAATTTTTTATTTAGAAAAACGTCTCAGACCCTGAGCCTTTTTTCGTATAGAAAAAGTCTCAGATTTCGAGACATTTTTCCTATGGAAAAAGTATCAGATTTGGAGACGTTTTTCGCATAGAAAAGTCTTAGATTCTAAAACATGGTTAGTATAGAAAAAGTCTCAGATGCTGAGACATTTTTCGTATAAAAAACTCTCAGATTCTGAGGCACTTTCCTATAGAAAAAGTCTTAGATTCTGAGTCTTAGATTTTCGTGTAAATAAATTCTCAGATTGTGAGACATTTTCGTATTAAGGAAGTCTCAGATCTGAGACGTTTTTCGTAAAAAAAATCTCAAATACTGAGACATTTTCGTACAAAAATATTCTCAGATTCTAAAACAATAGTAAAGAAAAATGACCTCGAGCTAAAATATCCTTTCCAATAAAAAAAAATCTTGTAAAATTACTAAAAAGCCCTCGTAAAATAATTTTGTTGCTACCTCCTTTTTTACGAGAGTTCTCAGTAAAAGTTACAATTTAATTGGTAAAAAGCTTGTAATTATTTTTTGTAATTTTACAACTTTTTTGACTGAAGGACTTCTTGTGACTTTACTAGATTTTGTGCTACCTCCTATTTTTGGAGAATTTCTAGTAAAAATGACGAGCTTCTTACCAATAAAATTGTAAATTTACAATTTTTTAATGCGATAATACTTACAAAGAATTCTCGAGACTTAACTAGATTTTTTTTTAAATAACCTTGGAAATTTAGGCATTTACGACAAAAATTGTAAAATCGCAAAGAAAAATTTAAATTTCGATCAAAAATTTTTTGTTATAGTCATAATGAAACTAATTTGTCATTATTTAAAAATGCCTGGGGAGAAAACATTTTCAGAAATTATATATTAACAATTACACTAAACAACAAATTTAGAAAAATGTTCGCTACCCGAAAAGGATATAAATGCAGCGATGCCAACTATTTCTAACCAAAAAGCGTCGGCCGAGCAGTAAAAAAGGGCTAAAAAGGGCTAAATTCAAAAATTTACCAGTTTTTGTGTTTTTCAGCAAATTTTAATTTAAAATTTGTAATTTTAAGAGATTGATCTTACGTTCTAATGTAAAAATAGACATATTAAAAAATTCTTATTGAAATATTTGAATTAAAAATGTAGAATTCAAAATAAATCGCTGAAATTTGGGTTTTCCAACAAAATTAAATATATTTTCATCATCTTCGGGCTATAAAAGTGCCCTTATATAATAATTGAACTTTTCGTAAGATTGGTTTTAATTAATTTTTGCAGAAATACTTTTATATGGATTAAGCAATTTGAATTTTCAAACTCATAATACTAATAAATGTTTTCTCAACTTCTGCATTGGAATAGGGAAATGCCCATAAACTCAGAACAACCAATGACAACTTAAAAATCGGATTTTCATCCAAAAAAAAATTAAAAACGGTGTATTTCGATCAAAATTAAACAGTTTTATCTAAGTTTTTCCATTTATAATAACTTTAAGTTCTTTTGGAAATTTTCATTGTGGCCAAAAAAAAATTGTGGCAAAATATTAACACATGACTACAAAAATTAACAAATGATTAAAAGGGGCTAAAAGAGCTAAAAAATATAACAAAAAGAGCTATGTTAGCCCCTAAAACAATAAAAGGGCTAAAAGAAAAAAGTACGCGTTGAGAGCAATCAAAAAACCGTTTTTAGCAATTATTTTTTGCATTTTCTGTCAATATACTGTAATAGAATAAAGAAAGTGCTAAAAATATTGCTGCTAAAAACGATTTAAAACTGTACGTGTGAATAGGGTATAAGCAAACTCTTTATTAAAATCGTCGTTTATACCCTATTCACACGTACAGTTTTAAATCGTTTTTAGCAACAATATTTTTAGCACTTTCTTTATTCTATTACAGTATATTGACAGAAAATGCTAAAAATAATTGCTAAAAACGATTTAAAACTGTAAGTGTGAATAGGGTATTAAACAGTTTTTATACCCTATTCACACTTACAGTTTTAAACCGTTTTTAGAAATTATTTTTTAGCATTTTCTGTCAATATACTGTAATAGAATAAAGATAGTGCTAAAAATATTGCTGCTAAAAACGATTTAAAACTGTACGTGTGAATAGGGTATAAAAACTGTTTAATACCCTATTCACACTTACAGTTTTAAATCGTTTTTAGCAATTATTTTTAGCATTTTCTGTCAATATACTGTAATAGAATAAAGAAAGTGCTAAAAGTATTGCTGCTAAAAACGATTTAAAACTGTACGTGTGAATAGGGTATAAACGACGATTTTAATAAAGAGTTTGCTTATACCCTATTCACACGTACAGTTTTAAATCGTTTTTAGCAGCAATATTTTTAGCACTTTCTTTATTCTATTACAGTATATTGACAGAAAATGCAAAAAATAATTGCTAAAAACGGTTTAAAACTGTGAGTGTTAATAGGGTATTAACCACAAGTAAATTCTGAATTTTAAGACAAATTTGAAAAATTAAAAAAAATTTCTTGAGTGTAGGGGGGACATTGTAGTTTTTTGAACTCCAAAGTGGGGCATGGCGCAAAAAAGGTTGGGAACCATTGCCCTAGATGGACGTTGGCCTCCTGATTCCAATTCCTATCAGTTATCGACCGTTGTAGAAATCTTCCTAACAGATTTAGTATCATCGGTTTTGAGAAATTCACTTTTAAAAATTCTAAAAACCGCTATAAAAAATGGACGTG
Source organism: Pegoplata infirma (assembly GCA_963921195.1). NCBI lineage: Eukaryota > Metazoa > Arthropoda > Insecta > Diptera > Anthomyiidae > Pegoplata > Pegoplata infirma. Next base: position 204,547,931 of record OY992540.1, read on the forward strand.
ATGCAAATTTGTTTGGTACTTTTTGCTAACTTGGTACTTTTTGTTAATCTAGCACTTTTTGTTAACTTGATTCTTTTTGTTATAAAAAATGGACCTCGTGATGTAAAATCTGTTCTACGTATTACTTTTTGTTAACTTGGTACTTTTTGTTAATTTGGTACTTTTTGTTAATTTAGTACTTTTTGTTAATTTGGTACTTTTTGTTAGTTTGGTACTTTTTTGTAAGTTCACTGTTTCAACTACAAAATTATTTCCTTATAAACTTTTTTCTCGGGATTCTAATTCTGGAATACATTTTTTTATTGCACATAAGGCTTGTGAGGTATTATTTCTAAAGTGGAACGTACTAAAAAGATTTGAATGGCTGATTTGAAAACACGAGGTTAGATGGAGATACAGGTATATAAAGTTAAAGACTTTTTTACAAAATTTTTTAAAGTAGGAAAAACCGTAATTTTTGGAAATGTTTTGAAAAATTTCAAAAAGCGATTGTATTTCGAAAACCGTTTGACTGATTTCAAAAATTTTTTTTTATTCATTAAATCAGTGAGGGGCACACACATACTATAACATTTATGCTTGTGTGGTAGTAGCAAGCGAAAAGTCTAGAAAACAACATAATTTTATTGTGTACGTGTGTCGACTGCGCAGAAACAGCATTTTTAGTCTATTCCCGCGGGAATAGGAATTACAAAAATGCCCGACACTGCATTAAATACTTATTTGAATTTCATTACGTGGAGTATTTTTAAGTATGGACCGTGTTGAGGGAACTAAAAAAGTACTAAATTAGCAATTTTCATTTTTCAAACTCAAATTTCATAAAAACGGTAGGTGCTAAAATATTTCGATTAAAGATAACGGGTAAAAGTTTAATGTTAGTGTTATTAAAAACTAAAAAGAAAAATAATACCTTTTTAACATTATCCTTAAAAAGTGCAATTTGGATTAAGATAACGGTTTAAATAGTGTTATTAAACCCCAAAAATGAAAAAAAAAAATACTAATATTTATTTAATAAATATAGTAATTTAATACAATACACTTAACTTAGCATGTTATAAAAATTTTGAAAGGTTATAATTAATTGTTTCAATTATATTTTTAATTTTTATGTATTTTTTTCTGTTTTTTTATGGGGTGTCACCTTTTTAAAAATACATTTTCAATGAATTTTATTAAAAGGTAAAGACTTTCTTTTAAATTTGGTAAAATAAAAAAATATATATTTTACATAAAATACTTATTTGAATTTGAATTTTTCTTGGAATTTAAAAAAAAAAAATGCAATCATTAATTTTAACCCCATTACATGTCTGATGATTACTGAAAGATATTAAAATGATTATTATTTTCAAAGTGATACGACTAACACATTTTTTTTTTTATATTTGCAGTGTCATAATTCCATGGGGAAATGCAATAATTTCCGCTTTTACCACATTACACAGAAACAAGATATATGTTTAAAGTTTAAAACTCGTTGCACAAAAAAAAAAATATGAATTTTGGAATGACATGCAATGGTATTTGGTCATTTCATTGCAGCACCAGAACATATTATTAGGGTTTATAAGGAAATATAAAAAAATATAGCAATTTTTGTTATACTTATAAAATGTAAAAGAATTTTTAGTTTTTTTTTTATACAAATTTTTAAACAAATGTTTGGCGAGAGGATATTTGCAAAGGTGAGCAAAAAAATTTACCTAAATGTTTAATTTACTTTATTAAATTCAGAAGTTCAAAAGAGTTTCAGAATTTTTCTCTGAAACCGAGAATTTTTCTATAAGAAAAATTTTTTAGAATCTGAGATTTTTTCCATAACAAAAATGTCTAAGAATCTGAGAATTTCTCTATTAGAAAAAATTTCTATAGGAAAAATGTCTCAGAATTTTTCTATAAGAAAAATGTCTCAGCATCTGAGAGTTTTTCTATAAGAAAATATTTCAGAATCTGAGAAGTTTTTCTATAAGAAACATGTCTTAGAATCTGAGAAATTTTCTAGAAGAAAATGCTCTATCTGTAAGTTCTTCTATAAGAAAAATTCTATAAAAAAGACAAAGAAAAATGTCTCAGAATCTGAGAATTTTTACATAAGAGAAATGTTTTAGAATCTGAGAATTTTTCTATAAGAAAAATGTCTCAGAATCTGATTATATTCCTATAAAAAAATTGTCTCCGATTCTAAGAATTTTTCTATAAGAAAATTGTATCAGAACCTGAGCATTTTTCTATAAGAAAAATGTTTCATTATCTGAGAATTTTTCTATAGGAAAAATTTCTCAGAATCTAAGAAGTTTTTTATTAGAAAAATGTCTCAGAATCTAAGAATTCTTCTATAAGAAAAATGAGCCAGAATCTCAAAATTTTTCTAATAGAAAATTGTGTCAGAATTTTTCTATAGGAAAAATTTCTCAGAATCTAAGAAGTTTTCTATAAGAAAAATGTCTCAGAATCTGAGAATTTTTCTATAAAAACAATGTCTCAGAATCTAAGAATTTTTCTATAAGAAAAATGCCTCAGAATCTGAGAATTTGTTTACAAAAAAATTTCTATAAAAAAAAAAATAATTTTTTCTATAAGAAAAATGTCTAAGAATCTCAAAATTTTCTTTTAAAAAAATATGTCTTAGAATCTGAGAATTTTTCTATAAGAAAAATGTCTCAGAATCTAAGAATTTTTTTATAAGAAAAATGTCTCAGAATCTGAGAATTTTTCTATAAGAAAAATTTTGAGAATTTTTGTATAAGAAAAATGTCTCAGAATCTGAGAATTTTTGTATAAGAAAAATGTCTAAGAATCTGAAAATTTTTCTATTACAAAAATGTCTCAGAATCTGAGAATTTTTCTATAAGAAAAATGTATCAGAATCTGAGAATTTTTCTGTAAGAAAAAATGTGTCAGAATTTAAGAATTGTTTTCTATAAGAAAAATAAAAATTATAAGGAAAATGTCTTAAAATCTGAAAGAAAAATGTTTAAGAATCTGAGAATTTTTCTATAGAAAAATTTTTTTATAACAAAACTGTCTCAGAATCTGAGAATTTTTCTTTGAGAAAAATGTCTCAGACACTGAGAATCTGAAAATTTTTAAGATTCTGATAATTTTTCTATAAGAAAAATGTCTCAGAATCTCAGAATTTTTCTATAAGGAAATTGTCTCAGAATCTTAGAATTTTTCTTTAAGAAATATGTTTCAGAATCTGAGAATTTTTCTATTAGACAAATGAGAATTTTTTACAAGAAAAATATTTCAGAAACTGAGTATTTTTTATGGGAAAAATGTCTTATAATCTGAGAATTTTTCTATAAGAAAAATGTCTCAGAATCTGAGAAATTTTCTATAAGAAAAATGTCTCAGAATCTGAGAAGTTTTCTATAAGAAAAATGTCTCAGAATCTAAGAATTTTTCTTTAAGAAAAATGTCTCAAAAACTGAGCATTTTTCTATAAGAAAAATGTCTCAAAAACTGATAATTTTTCTATAAGAAAAATGTCTCAAAATCGCAGAATTTTTCTATAAGAGAAATGTCTCAGAATATGAGAATTTTTCTACAAGGAAAATGTATTCTAATCTGACATTTTTTCTATAATAAAAATGTCTTAGAATCTGACAATTTCTCTATAAGAAAAATGTCTCAGAATCTGAGAATTTTTCTATAAGAAAAATGTCTCAGTATCTTAGAATTTTTCTATAGGAAAAATTTCTCAGAATCTGCGAATTTTTCTATAAGAAAAATGCCTCAGAATCTAAGAATTTTTCTATAAGAAAAAAGTCTCAGAATTTGAGGGTTGTTCTAAAAGAAAAATGTTTCAGAATCCAAGATTTTTTCTATAGGAAAAAATATCTCGGAATCTGAGAATTTTTCTATAAGAAAAATGTCTCAGAATCAGAGAATTTTTCAATAAGAAAAATGTCTTAGAATCTGAAAATTTTTCTATAAGAAAAATGTCTCAGAATCTAAGAAGTTTTCTATAAGAAAAATGTCTCATACTTGAAGAATTTTTCTATAAGAACAATAACTCAAAATCGAAGACTTTTCCTTTTAAAAGTGAAACGTTTTTTATTTTTTCCGATTTATTGCATTTTATCAAATTTTATTTAGCTTTTTTATCACATTCATATTTATAAAATCTGGCAACACTGTTTAGATGACAAACAAAAAAAATAACTCACCTTATTATTCGCCTGCCCTTTTTTGACCCGATAAGAGTTGAAAAAGAGTTTGATCTATCATCTCTGTTATTCTCTGACACTTTACTAAGTACTCATAAACTAACACCACTTTAACTTAAATAGCAAACACAAATTTAGAATGCAAAAACAAAACTACACACTTGTCTTTACCAAATTTTGTGTTTGCAATATGCAGAAAATGCTCTATGCATTGAATGCTCTCTTTTTTTTGCTGGAATGAAATTATTTCACAATGAATTTTTTTTTTTTTAATTTTCCGAAAACTTTAAAACACTTTTTTCACTTAATTTTCTTTAATTAAACCGAAATTTTTTTGCATATTTCTTTAGCTTAGATATTAAATTTAACTTTTATATAAATTTTATTTTATAAAATCGACCATTTTTATGAAAATTTTGCATTTTAAACTTTTAATAATTTACACTTTTTAACAACGCGTGCGACTGCGGCCAATAAAAATCACGAACTAAACGATAGATCAATTAAATGGCAGTGAGGTTAAGAAAAACAAGTGATGAGTACATGATAATTAACCCGTGGAAGTGTGTGGGGTGTTAAGAGGGCATTTTTAAGAACATTATTAAAAATTTAATTTAAAGTGTAAAAAGAAAATTAGGGGCTTAACTTTAGAATACTGGTATGACTCCAAACTATTTTTTTTTTTGCTCAAAAAATTTTTTTCAGGGAACTTCAGGTCGAATTTGAATCATTGGTTAAGGTTTTTTAGTGTTCAACTCTTGTTTATTGTGATTTTTTTTATAGAAACATTTTCAAATTTTGAAAATTTATTTCTATAATAAAAAAAAACTTAAATGTTTGTGAAAATTCTGATTAATTTTTATTAAACAATCAAATTGTTTTATTCGACCTTTAAAATATTATATTTTGGGGATGTTTATTCTGGCTCGAGGTCATTATTTTCTTATTGACAATCGTTACCTTACTAGTATAGTACAATTTCTTCGTCTTTCTAATTCCCATTGTGGATAGAGTCGAATATGTATTAATATTTTAGTTTGTGCACAAACGATTTGTCATTAGAATCGTTTGCTACTTTGTAGTAAATCGTTTCTATTTTTGCTAAATAATCTTGACAGTGGAATCTGACAAATTCCAAAACACGTGTCGATTAAGTCTTGCAAAAATGACCAACATAAATAAATTTAAAACAAAAAAATAATTTTCTGGAAACTTATGCTATGAGAATATCATGGTTTTAATTAGTAAAGAAAATAATGACCTTAAGCCAGAATAAACATCCTCAAAATATGTTTGTGAAAATTTTTCCGAGTCATTTGCTTTAAGAGAAAGTTTGTGATTCTGAGAACTCGAGTAAAAATGTTTAGATATATTTTTATATATCACTCTTATCCGAGTTTTAAAAGATCTTACTCGGATCAGTACTAATCCGAAATTTGAAAAATCAGTACTGATCCGAAAAATGGATCGCTAAGATTAGATCAGTTTTAATCGGAGGGATACAATGTTATACGAAAAATGAGTTTATATAATTAGATAAACCCATTTTTCGGATGAAATTGTATCCGTCCGATTAAAACTGATCTAATCTTAGCGATCCATTTTTCGGATCAGTACTGATCCTTCACATTTTTACTTGGGAAGTTATCCCAATAAAAAAATTCTGAAGTTCTGAGGCATTTTGATACAGAAAAGCTTTTAAAATTTATACAAAAATATTTTGGGTAAGTTTATTTTAGCTCGAGGTCATTATTTCCTTTACTTAGTAAAGCTATGATAAACCTACTAAAAATATAATATTTTAAAGGTCGAATGTAACGATTTTTATTTTTGAATAAAAATTTATCAGAATTTATACAAAAATTTTCAGATTTAGTGAGTTTTTTCCAATTGAAAACTTCTTAGGTTCTGAAATATTAAAATTTCTATTCTATTTTTCTACAGAAAAGTAGAGATGGGCGCGTGAGTGATTTTTGACTCACACTCACTCACGCTCACTCACTCACTCACAAGAATATTTTTTCTACTCACACTCACTCACAATCACGTGAGTAAATTTAATACAACTCACACTCACGTGTACTCACGCAAGCTTCACTCACGTTGACTCACACTCACGAAACTTTAACTTATACAAACAAAATTTCAAAAGCCTTAATTTCAAAAATCTTTTAAAATTTTTAGCAAAATTTAAAGTTCAGCGAAATTTTTATTTGCTTTTACTTTTTTCGGGACGAAATCTTAAATAAAGCCAAATTTTACAATTTTACAAATCGGCTCAAGCACACTCACTCACGCAAAAATCTTACTCACGCACACTCACTCACGCAATTTTTTTCACCACTCAAACTCACTCACAATCACGTGAGTAAAATTGAGTTCAGTCACACTCACGCGTGAATCACGTGAATCACACTGTAATCAATTCATGTGCCCATCTCTAGTAGAAAGGATGCCTCAGAATCTGAGACTTTTACGAAAAATGTCCTAGAATCTGAGAAAATGTGTCAGATTCTGAATTTTTTTTTTTCTATTTGGAAAAAAAATTTTGAGAATTTTCAAAGGAAAAGTGTCTTTCTATAAAAAAAAAAATCTCAGAAGCTAGGAAATTGCCTCAAAAAATTTAAAAAATCATTAATGTCCCAGCAAAATTTTCTGTTCCAAATAATCGTTTCCGGAACGCATCAAATTACCCTGCAACCGGTTCTATTTAACATTCCAGATTTTTGTTTAAAATTGTCCCGAAAGCAATCGTATTTTGGAGCAAGTAAGTAGTTTTTTTGAAAAAATGATTTTACATAGAAAATGTTGTTGTGATTACTGTAGAATATATTCAAGAATCTATTGATCCAGGAATTTGTTCCAAAAAATTTTCCTGGGGTCTTTTAGTTTTTAATGCCAGGTACTTTTATAAAATAGTTTTTCAGAGCCGGAATATTTTGGTGTAGAAAGAACGTTTCCGTATCTTAGACTTTTTCTGTTGAAAAATAGAAAAGAAACAAAAATATTTCAAAACATAAAAAGTTTTCTATGTTGAAAAAGTCACTAAATCTCAGAATTTGTCTATACAAAAAATTTTTCTTAATATAAGCATTTTTTGTTGGAAAAATTGCCTAAGCATCGGAGAATTTTTTATATAAAAATCGGTGAGCTGGGGGGACTCCTTGGCCCTCGCGGTATATGTTTACAAGTTCATTTTTGTCTGCTTTGTGCACTAAAGTATAATAGTTTTATAATAATTTAAACTATTTTTTATCCACGCCCTCAAAAGAAGGGCGGGCAAAAAAAGCAACATTTTTTAATCCCCTGGGTCCAAGCGCAGGACTATAAACTTCTGCGAACATAAAATGGTTTCATTTGTTCACAAAAATACAAAAAAACATCTAAAAAATTGACATTTTTAAGAGGTTGGTTTAGTTCTTCAAGGGGGAACTTTTTTTCCCCGGGTCCGATTTGGCCCATTTCCGAACTTAACCTGCCTAAGATTATAAGACATATTTATGCCAAACTTGAGGGGTCTAGCTCTTTTATTTTGTACTGCATCGTGTTAACTACAGACGGACGGACAGACAGACGGACGGACGGAAGGACGGACATCGCTAGAATGTCTTAGAATCGATCACTGATCAATAATATATATACTTTATGGGGTCCCCGACCGATATTTCGATGCGTTACACACGGAATGACAAAGTGAGTATACCCCCATACTGCAGTTGGAGGGTATAAAAACTCATACATCACAGGCCCAACGGCGCCTTAGACGATACAACCAGCACATTTATACGATATGCTTTGACAAATAGTGCTTTATATTTAGTATCCTTTTTTTAGTGCATTTAAAAACAAAATGAGTTGAAAACAAGTAAAAAAGTTAAATTCGGCCTTGCCGAATGTAGTGATACCCTCCACAATTTCAAAAAGATTATTGCAAAAAACTTTATTTAAAATGAAATTACTTTTGAAAAAAAAAATTAAAAAAAAAAAATTTCCGCGAAAAAAATTTTTGGTAAAAAAAAAATCGCCGATTTTTTTCTTTTTTTTGTAAAAAATATGTTCGTACTTGTTCAAATACCATTTGGTGTTCAATTATGTTCACATATGTCAACCAGAAGCCGAATTAAAGCATTTTGTATTTTTAGGTTATGTTGAATGTACTGAAAATTTTGAGGTGTGCTTACATTTTCGTTCATAACTTTTGAACCGCTGAACCGATATCGCTCAAATGCAATACCAAACTTCTCGGGAGAACTTCCAATAACTATGTTAAGTTTCAGTCATCTCTGTGCAATATTTTGTCCGCTACAGCATTTTCCACAGACAGACAGACAGACGGACATCGCTAGAATATCTTAAAATCGATCGGTCATCATGAATATATATTAGACTGCCCAGAAAAAAACAAAGTTGTTATTTTCTTGGGGGATACCTGCGAATTTTGTTCCTTTTTGTGCAAAAAAATTTCGGTTTTTTTTTGGGATTTTTAAAATAATATCTAGAGGTCGCGATCTCGCGTTTTATAACGATTTATTTTTTTTGAGTTTTTTATTATTTTAAATTGTTAAATATGATTAATATGATAAAATATTAATAATTTCAGACAAAAAAAAAATAAATTAAAAATTAAATATCGCTCATTCCATGAGATGTCTCCCAGCATCTAATCAAATGTTCTTTAATTTATTTGAAATTTCGCACACAGGTACACTATGGAGCAATTAAAATAAATTCGTTTTTAGTTTCGCGAAAATCCACGAATTCGCGAACGCGAATATATTCGCGAATTCACGGATTTTCTCGGAACTAACAACTGATTTATTTTAATAGATTCATAGTGTTCATGTGTGCAAAATTTCAAATAAATTAAGGAACATTTGATTAGATGCTGGGAGACATCTCATGGAATGAGCGATATTTAATTTTTAATTTAATTTTTTTTTGTCTGAAATTATTAATATTTTATCATATTAATCATATTTAACAATTTAAAATAATAAAAAACTCAAAAAAAATAAATCGTTATAAAACGCGAGATCGCGACCTCTAGATATTATTTTAAAAATCCCAAAAAAAAACCGAAATTTTTTTGCACAAAAAGGAACAAAATTTGCAGGTATCCCCCAAGAAAATAAAAACTTCGCTTTTTTTCTGGGCAGTCTAATTACCATACAACATTGTATATGACTATATCATTTTTTTTTTACTCGGGCTACTAAAAATATAATATTTTAAAGGTCGAATGTAACGATTTTTATTTTTGAATAAAAATTTATCAGAATTTATACAAAAATTTTCAGATTTAGTGAGTTTTTTCCAACTGAAAACTTCTTAGGTTCTGAAATATTAAAATTTCTATTCTATTTTTCTACAGAAAAGTAGAGATGGGCGCGTGAGGGATTTTGACTCACGCTCACTCACTCACAAGCATATTTTTTCTACTCACACTCACTCACAATCACGTGAGTAAATTTAATACAACTCATACTCACGTGTACTCACGCAAGCTTCACTCACGTTGACTCACACTCACGAAACTTTTACTTATACAAACAAAATTTCAAAAGCCTTAATTTCAAAAATCTTTTAAAATTTTTAGCAAAATTTAAAGTTCGGCGAAATTTTAATTTGCTTTTTTCGGGACGAAATCTTAAATAAAGCCAAATTTTACAATTTTTTTATTGATTTTTTTGGTACGAAAGGAAATATGAAGAGAAAATAAATCACGCAAACTCACGCAAAAAAATCGGCTCACGAACACTCACTCACGCAAAAATCTTACTCACGCACACTCACTCACGCAATTTTTTTCACCACTCAAACTCACTCACAATCACGTGAGTAAAATTGAGTTCAGTCACACTCACGCGTGATCACGTGTGAATCACGTGAATCACACTGTAATTTGCTCATGTGCCCATCTCTAGTAGAATGGATGCCTTAGAATCTGAGACTTTTACAAAAAATGTCCTAGAATCTGAGAAAATGTCTCAGATTCTGAAATTTTTTTTCTATTTGGAAAAAAAATTTTGAGAATTTTCAAAGGAAAAGTGTCTTTCTATAAAAAAAATTTCTCAGAAGCTAGGAAATTGCCTCAAAAAATTTAAGAAATCATTAATGTCCCAGCAAAATTTTCTGTTCCAAATTATCGTTTCCGGAACGCATTAAATTACCCTGCAACCGGTTCTACTTAACATTCCAGAATCAATGATTTTTGTTTGAAATTGTCCCGCAATCAATCGTTTTTTAGAGCAAGTAGTTTTTGTGAAAAATGATTTTACAGAGAAAATGTTGTTGTGATTACTGTAGAATATATTCAAGAATCTATTGAACCAGGAATTTGTTCCAAAAAAAATTTTCCTGGGGTCTTTTAGTTTTTAATGCCAGGTACTTTCTATAAAATAGTTTTTCAGAGCCGGAATATTTTGGTGTAGAAAGAACGTTTCCGTATCTTAGACTTTTTCTGTTGAAAAATAGAAAAGAAACAAAAATATTTCAAAACCTAAAAAGTTTTCTATGTCGAAAAAGTCACTAAATCTCAAAATTTTTCGATACGAAAATTTTTTCTTAATATAAGCATTTTTGAAGGGTTAAAATAAATGGGGGTCGGTCTCACTAATGACCCCTCTCGGACGCACCATTGGACCGGTAGAAGCTGATTAAATAAAACAAATTTACAAAAAATAAAAAAAAATGTATGGGGACCGCCTTAACAATTAGAGATAAAGGGTAGGTGTGTTCAGAGAAAATGTTTGAACTAAAAAAATATTGTGGGTCGGTCAAACATTTTGTTGCTCTAAGGGCACTATTAGGGCAGTTAGAGCGGTTGGAGCAAATTTTAAAAAATGTCGTTTTGTGTGGGAGCCCCCTTAGAAATTGAAAATAGGGTATTAGTTTGTTCCAAAGAAATGTTAAGACGTAAAAATTAATGGGGGTCGCACAGTGGGGAAAAATGGACCTTTTTTGTCCAATTTTGCCTACAGGTCGCAATTCTTAACCGATTTTGGTCTTTCTTTTTTTGTATTTTAGCTTAGAAAATTCCGCATCGATCTGTCATGGTGGATTTTTGAAAAAAATTTTGAATTACTTTTTATATTTTCCTAAAGTTAAAAAAATTTTCATTTTTTCAGTATTTTTGCAATAAAAAATGTATTAGGCATGGGACGAATATGCTTTAGAGACTAAATTAAAGTTATTGGAACCCTTTATCAACGACGTGATTAGTATTAAAAAAAATATTATTATTTTGGTTTTTATAACCAGACAAAAATTCAAGAATTTTCATTTTTTAAAGCCTATATCTTTAAAAATAATGTACCAATTTCAAAGAAATCTTTTTTAGATTAAAGCTTTTGTTTTTCTTAGTCATAGTTGGTATACAAAATTTTTTTAAAAATTTTTTTTATTTTTTGCTTAAATTTTACCTTATGATTTTTGGAATTTTAAAATTATTTTTTAGTCTGTTTTTAAAAAAATAAAAGTTGTTACATTGTAAATTCGAAAAAAGGAGTTAACAAATTTTGCAAAAATACTTTATTTACCAATAATGGTTAAGAAAATGATAAGCTTTAATCTAAAAAAAATTTCATTGAAAGTGGTACATTATTTAAAATAATATTGGTACTTAAAAGTGAACATTTTTAAGTTTTCATATGTTTATAAAAACCAAAATAATAATAAATTAACAAATTCTATTAATGTCGTTTATAAGGGGTTCAAATACCTTTAATTTTGTCCATACAGCTTATTCGTCCCCTATCTATTAAATTTCTTAGAGCAAAAATTCTAAAAAAATTAATATTTTCTGAACTTTAAAAAATTATTCAAATAAAACAAAAACGATTTTTAGAAATCCACCATGACAGACCGATGAGGAATTTTATTAGCTAAAATTCAAATGAAGAAAAACTACAATCGGTTAAGAATTGCGACCTGTAGGCAAAATCGGACAAAAAAAGTCAATTTTTCCCCACTGTGGGTCGGTCTTATAAATGACGCACCATTGGAGCAGTAGAAATGATTTTAAGATTAGAAAATTACAATAAATTTTTTCCAAAAATTTTAAAAAATAGTAATAATCGTTATCCCACGATCCTCCTGGGCAAAAAATTTGTAGAATCGATAGAATTTTACACAAAAAAATTTAGAAAAAATCGAAGAGTACACCCATTTTCAAAAATTAGATTTAAATTTTAAAACTTAAAAATCGCATACTAGAGCACTTTTATGAATTTTTTGGGATTTTTTTTTTTAAAAGTACGTAAAAACACAAAAAATTAAAAACAAAAAAAAAATTTAAATTTGGACCATTATTGAAGAAGTTATGAGTAAAAGAAGTTTGTGTAAAGGAACAAACTACCAATTTTTAAAAATTCGATATCTTTTGAAAGGGTCATCGAAAAAATCTGAAAATTTACCACGAGGAAGTATTCGAAGTGTACTAAAAACTGTAAAAAAATTGGGAAAATCTAAAAAAAAAAAATTTCAAAGTGTCCGATTTGACATGGAATGCCCCATATACTTTATGGGGTCCCCGACCGATATTTCGATCCGTTACACACGGAATGACTGTAGTTGGAGGGTATAAAAACTCATATATCACAGGCCGACCGGCGCCTTAGACGATACAACCACCACATTTATACGATATGCTTTGACAAATAGTGCTTTATATTTAGTATCCTTTTTTTAGTGTATTTAAAAACAAAATGAGTTGAATAAAAAGACATTTTCTTATCCCTAAGTCCAAGTGAAGGACCTTTAACTTCTTCAAGCATAAAAATGTTGCATTTCCTTAACAAAAATACAAAAAACATGTGAAAAAAGGGAGTTTTTCAAAGGTTGATTTAGTTCTTAAAGAGGAGAACTTTTTTCCCTTGTCAGACTTTCTCATTTGCGAACTTAAGCAGCCTGTAAGCATTAGACACATTTGTGCAAAACTTCAGGTCTTCAATTTTGGACTGTTAAGTGCCCTCTTTTCATTCTTTAAGGCTCTGATCATTTAATATTAATTTTTGTGAAAAATTATGTATTTTACTTTGTATAAAATACATATTATAATTTTTTTTTTCTCAGCTCTAAGTATAATCATGATATTTGTCAGTTAAGTGGCCGCCACCTTAAGTGCTCATTCAATGAATATTGCGTTTTGGTTATTTCATTTAATTTTTTCTTTTTGAAGATTATATTAAAAAGATAAAACATGATTTTTATCAACATTTGTTCAATAATGAGTATGAGAAAGATGCAATTTTTATTTTTTTTATTATAAAAATATATTACAAAATTATTTAAATTTCTTTTGTGTATGATTTTCATATTGATAACATTAAAATGTATAATATTTTTCTTATTTTTTGTTAAATTTATTTAAGAGGGGTTAAGATTCATTAAAATAAAACAGGAGACAGGTGCTAAAAGAAAGTACTTTTTTTAAAAAAATACATAACTAATTAATATTATATTATTATTAGCATATTACATATTAAGCTAAAAACATAAATTTTTATTACACTCATTTAATTTAATATTAAAACATTAATTTATATACACAAAATTAGACCAATTTTATGGTAGTTTGAGTTTTAGATATCATTTAGGGTAAAATTTAATGAGCCCAAACAAAATATATGTTCAATATTAAAAAAGGATGCTTAAAAAATTGTTAATATTAAAATAAATATTAATAATAATTAATATTAAACGGTGAAAAAAATTTTGGGTTATCGCAAAATTAATTTTCTTATAGAAAAATTGCTTTAAATTCAGAGTTATTTTTTTCTTATAGAAAAATTACTCTGAACTCGTAGTTATTTTTTCTTATAGAAAAATTACTCTGAATTCGGAGTTATATTTTTCTTATAGAAAAATTACTCTGAATTCGGAGTTATATTTTTCTTATAGAAAAATTACTCTGAATTCGGAGTTATTTTTTCTTATAGAAAAATTACTCTGAATTCGGAGTTATTTTTCTAATAGAAAAATTACTCTGAATTCGGAGTTATTTTTCTAATAGAAAAATTACTCTGAATTCGGAGTTATTTTTCTAATAGAAAAATTACTCTGAATTCGGAGTTATTTTTCTAATAGAAAAATTACTCTGAATTCGGAGTTATTTTTCTAATAGAAAAATTACTCTGAATTCGGAGTTATTTTTCTAATAGAAAAATTACTCTGAATTCGGAGTTATTTTTCTAATAGAAAAATTACTCTGAATTCGGAGTTATTTTTCTAATAGAAAAATTACTCTGAATTCGGAGTTATTTTTCTAATAGAAAAATTACTCTGAATTCGGAGTTATTTTTCTAATAGAAAAATTACTCTGAATTCGGAGTTATTTTTCTAATAGAAAAATTACTCTGAATTCGGAGTTATTTTTCTAATAGAAAAATTACTCTGAATTCGGAGTTATTTTTCTAATAGAAAAATTACTCTGAATTCGGAGTTATTTTTCTAATAGAAAAATTACTCTGAATTCGGAGTTATTTTTCTAATAGAAAAATTACTCTGAATTCGGAGTTATTTTTCTAATAGAAAAATTACTCTGAATTCGGAGTTATTTTTCTAATAGAAAAATTACTCTGAATTCCGAGTTATTTTTTCTTACAGAAAAATTACTCTGAATTCGGAGTTATTTTTTTTCTTATAGAAAAATTACTGTGAGTTTAGAGTTATTTTTTTTTATAGAAAAATTACTCTGTAGTCAGAGTTATTTTTTCTTATAGGAAAATTGCTGTGAATTCGGAGTTATTTTTCTTATAGAAAAATTACTGTAAATTCGGAGTTATTTTTTCTTATAGAAAAATTACTTTGAATTCGGAGTTATTTTTTTCTTATAGAAAAATTACTTTGAATTCGGAGTTATTTTTTTTATAGAAAGATTGTGAATTCGGAGTTATTTTTCTTATGGAAAAATTAGGAGTTATTTTTTCTTATAGAAAAATAACTCTGTAGTCGGAGTTATTTTTCTTATAGAAAAATTACTCTGTAGTCGGAGTTATTTTTCTAATAGAAAAATTACTCTGAATTCGGAGTTAATTTTTTCTAATATATCTAATATAATATTTTTCTGATAGAAAAATTACTTTGAATTCGGAGTTATTTTTTTCTTATAGAAAAATTACTCTAAATTCGGAGTTATTTTTTTCTTATAGAAAAATTACTCTAAATTCGGAGTTATTTTTTTCTTATAGAAAAATTACTCTGAATTCGGAGATATTTTTCTTATAGAAAAATTACTCTGAATTCGGAGTTATTTTTCTTATAGAAAAATTACTCTGAATTCGGAGTTATTTTTCTTATAGAAAAATTACTCTGAATTCGGAGTTATTTTTCTTATAGAAAAATTACTCTGAATTCGGAGTTATTTTTCTTATAGAAAAATTACTCTGAATTCGGAGTTATTTTTCTGATAAAAAATTACTCTGAATTCGGAGTTATTTTTCTGATAAAAAATTACTCTGAATTCGGAGTTATTTTTCTTATAGAAAAATTACTCTGAATTCGGAGTTATTTTTCTTATAGAAAAATTACTGTGAATTCGGAGTTATTTTTCTTATAGCAAAATTACTGTAAATTCGGAGTTATTTTTTTCTTATAGAAAAATTACTCTGAATTCGGAGTAAAAACACATTCCTCATTTTATTGAAGATTGTTGTGGTTAATTAAAATTATTCTCTTACAAATATAAATTAATTTTTATGGTTCTTTCAAAGATCTTCATTTTGGCGCCCAACTTGGGACCTTTCACATTTAAATATATTTTGATTTAGTAAGGTGACAATAAGTTAATTTAATTATTCTCCCACAAATATAAATTCTTTTTTATGGTTCTTTCAAAGATTTTCATTTTGGCGCCCAACTTGGGGCCCACTTATATTTAAATGAATTTTCAATTTTCTTTTGTTATTTATTTTTTAAAAACTCTAAACTTTAATATTTAGCAGCCAAAGAATCTTTTAAACGGACTGTCGTTTTAAGATTTGTTTAACAAAAGGTGTCTTATCCAAAAAAGTCAAATTAATCCCAAAGTTTTCCTAAAATTTATTATTACAAACATGTGCTAATATTATTGTGCATATCCCCGAATTGCATAATCCCAAATGTAATAATTATGTTAACTCCAAAAACAAGTGTTATATATCATTTGTTTACAATACAGACATCCAAGTAGTCATAATCCCCTTTCTGTATAAGAAATTCTCATTTTAATTGCTTTTATCATGCAAATTGAAATGTATTCCTTTCAAAATTAAAACATAAATGAATATACAACAAAAAATGGGGGAAATGAAAAAATGATTTTTTCACCCATGAATTAATTGCCATTGTCCAAACCTCCTTGTTAATCTTAAGCCACAATTGTTCAAAACTGTAGGTGCATCTTGAATTTCAACAAGCAAAAATGCATTTATTACACACTGCAGCAGAGGAATGAATAACAACACCAATAACGAATTACGTTAAAGAACGTTTGTCGTAAAACACCTTGGAAAGCACACGTGAGGAAAGCTTGTGCTTTGGCTTTTTTGTTTAGTTTTTTGGGTTTGTTAATGTGGTTGGTTGTATGTGGACAAGTATTTCCTGTGCACAAAAGGGTGCATATTGCATTCAATTGTTTAAACCACAACACAACAACAAAAAATATCAGATCCTACCAATAAGTTTTTGTATTTTTGTATTTTTGTACTACTCTGAACAATGAAATGCATTTTGAATTATGCTGTTGTTACTGCTGCTGCTGCATCACAAAAAAACATCTTCATGTTTCCTTGTTGGACGATTTTTATGTTTTATGTCCAATGTAGCAGAAGTTTAAAAGAAAATATTGTAGACTTTTTTCGTTATAGGAAAATATCTTTGAAATCAAAGGCTTCGAAAAAGTCTCCGAATGTTTCTGAACTCAAAACGTTTCTATACAGAAAAAAAAACTCCAAAATCAAAAGCTTTCCAAAAGTTTTTCTAAATGTCTCCAAATCCAAAAACTTTTACTATCAGAAAATGTCTCCATATTTTAAGACTTTTTCTGTAAAGAAAAAATAAGTTTTCTGCACAGAAAAAATTCTCCGAATTCAAAGACTTTTTCTAATCAGAAAAATGTCTAGAAAAAGTCTTCGAATTCGGAGAAATTTTTCTTTATAGAAAATGTCTTCGAATTCGGAGATATTTTTCTTCATTAAAAAAGTCTTCGAATTCGGAGACATTTTTCTTTATAGAAAAAATCTTCGAATTCAGAGACATTTTTCTTTATAGAAAAAGTCTTCAAATTCAAAGACATTTTTCTTTATTGAAAAAGTCTTCGAATTCAGAGACATTTTCTTTATAGAAAAAGTCTTCGAATTCGGAGACATATTTCTTTATAGAAAAAGTCTTCGAATTCGGAGACATTTTTCTTTATAGAAAAAGTCTTCGAATTCGGAGACATTTTTCTTTATAGAAAAAGTCTTCGAATTCGGAGACAATTTTCTTTATAGAAAAAGTCTTCGAATTCGGAGACAATTTTCTTTATAGAAAAAGTCTTCGAATTCGGAGACATTTTCTTCATAGAAAAAGTCTTCGAATTCGGAGACATTTTCTTCATAGAAAAAGTCTTTGAATTCGGAGAATTTTTTTTATAGAAAAAAAGTCTTCGAATTCGGAGACATTTTCTTTTATAGAAGAAGTCTTCGAATTCGGAGACATTTTCCTTAATAGAAAAAGTCTTCGAATTCGGAGACATTTTTCTTTATAGAAAAAGTCTTTGAAATCGGAGACATTATTCTTTATAGAAAAAGACTTCGAATTCGGAGACATTTTACTTTATAGAAAAAGTCTTCGAATTCGGAGACATTTTTCTGCATAGAAAAAGTCTTTGAATTGGAAACATTTTTCTTTAGAGAAAAGTCTTCGAATTCGGAGACATTTTTCTTTATAGATAAAATCTTCGAATTCGGAAACATTTTTCTTTATAGAAAAAGCCTTCGAATTCGGAGACATTTTTCTATAGAGAAAAATGTTTCCGAATTCAAAGACTTTTTTTGACAGAAAAAAGTCTCCGAATTCGAAAACTTTTTCTATATAGAAAAATGTCTCCGAATTCGAAGACTTTTTCTATATAGAAAAATGTCTCCGAATTCAAAGACTTTTTCTATATAGAAAAATGTTTCCGAATTCAAAGACTTTTTCTAGACAGAAAAATGTCTCCGAATTCGAAGACTTTTTCTAAAGAGAAAAATGTTTTCGAATTCAAAGACTTTTTCTATATAGAAAAATAAAGACTTTTTCTGTATTGAAATATGTCTCCGATTTCGAAGACTTTTTCTATATAGAAAAATGTCTCCGAATCCGAAGACTTTTTATGTATAGAAAAATGTCTCCGAATTTGAAGATTTTTTCGATACAGAAAAATGTCTCCGAATTCAAAGACTTTTTCCATATAGAAAAATGTCTCCGAATTCCAAGACTTTTTCTATACAGAAAAATGTCTCCGAATTCAAAGACTTTTCCTATATAAAAAAATGTCCTCTAATTCAAAGACTTTTGCTATATAGAAAAATGTTTCCGAATTCGAAGACTTTTTCTATACCGAAAAATGTTTTTCGAATTCGAAGACTTTTTCTATACAAAAAAATGTCTGCGAATTCGAAGACTTTTTGTATACAGAAAAAGTCTCCCAATTTGAACCTTTTTCTATACAGAAAAATGTCTCCGAATTTGAATCTTTTTCTATACAGAAAAATGTCTCCGAATTCGAAGATTTTTTCTTTATAGAAAAATCCAAATTCGAAGACTTTTTCTGTATGGAAAAAGGTTCAAATTGGGAGACTTTTTCTGTATACAAAATGTCTTCGAATTCGCAGACATTTTTTTCTCCATATTCGGAGACTTTTTCTATATAGAAAAATGTCTCCGAATTCGAAGAATTTTATTTATAGAAAAAGACTTTTTCTATATAGAAATATGTGTCCGAACAGTTTTATAAAACATAAAGAACATACCTAAGTCATTTGAGATTTGCCATCCAATCAAACGGAGTGTTCTTCATTTTTCTCATATTGAAGAAAATGGCGCCCAAGCCGGGGCTACATTCCGAATAGCCATCAACATCTGTTAAGACTATCTTAATAGATGTTGATAGCGGTTGTAGACGATACATTGAATCTGAACCTGCAATAATAGCAAAAAGCTATTAAAAAGCTTCTTTTAAAGCTCTGTTTATAGTCCAATGTAGTAAGTAGTTGATGTCTTGTTATTATTGTAGTGTATTTACATTTTTATTTCTTTTTAATACTACATATAATGCCAGAATTCATATCGGAAATAGGGTCTTTTTATACTGTATTTTTTTTCAAAACTTTTTCATTGAGACTTTTAATTTTGACTGAGCTTTTATGACTTTGGCACGCGATATGCATATTTTTCTTTTAACAAAACTTAAGCGAATCAAAAACAAAAAAAACTTAAAGAGTTTATTCTTTTTAATAAATTTTATAAATTTGTAACATGTTTTTATTTTTCGCTGTCTTCATTTAAACTCGTTGTTGACTTTTTCGTCGTCGTAATAATTGTAGGTTAACCGAAATTTATTGTAGTCACAATTATATGATTTATAAAAATGTACTTGTGTACTTAACATCTTTTCAATTTAAAGTGAAAAAAAAAAGTTTTGATCTCTGCTGGTAGTGGTTAATTAACCAGATGGAAACCAAAAATGTCCTAAGACAACCCGCTGACAATTCAACATGAGCGCTAACAGTTCAATGATACATATGATACCATAACGGCAGGTGGAAGCATAAATGTAGTTAACAAGTTGTCATATGGGAAATAGCTTTCGATCTATTATAGTTTTTAAATTGTCATAATTAGCTAAAGAGAATGTATTTTGATGCAACCTTCTGAAGATTCCTATTTTCTGGCAATGTCTTCCGAAACTGATGGACATTATTAGGATTTACGAAAGGAACATCGTCTTCAAACAGTGACCATCGACGGAGGTATGAAGGCATACAAGCTCTAGCTTGGATAGTCGACAGAAGGTGGGTTGTTTAACACATTTATATCAATTTTATCCTTGGAGTCTTCAGTGGAGATCAGTGATCTTATTCCTTATATCAGAAAACCTTTCCCTCTGAAATTTTTCGTAGACACCAGTTTTATGTATTGACAGGCAGAGATGCTGACAATAAAGGATGTAACTGACTGGTTCAGATTCAATGTCTTGTTAACAATTGCAATCAACATCTGTTAAGACAGGCATAACACATATTTCGCCCCGACTTGGGCGCCATTTGTTTGAAAATTCCATTTGCCTAATTATTCAGAGTTTTTTGTTAAAAATTTTTCGATTACTCACATTTTTCACAACCGACTAAAATCCAACCACGTTTCTGAAGTTACCGCAACTCATCTACAGTGACAACTTCCAGTGGCTGACGTCAACCAGCTTCCAGGAAGACAAATGTTACCAAGCAGGTCAAGTAATTCCCTACATTTGGATTCTTAAAACAATTCATCGCTGAATGAGAAGAGTAAGAACCGTCCGTTTAATTGGAGAACGTATCCCATATGCCTCAGGTAGGTTCTTTATGTTTTATAAAACTGTTCAGTTGTTGAATAATCTTGATTGCGTTAGTAAATTTGGCGCCGCAATGGTTTCTGTGTGTTTCGGTTTGTGATTTGAAATTTAGCGCCAGCCTGGGCGCCATTTGCTAAAAAATTCGATCAGTTAATTTTCCAATAATAAAATAAATAAAAAAATTAAAATTCATTTAAATTTGGGGGATAGTACCAATATGGAAAACTATTTGTAGTTAGGGCCCCAAGTTGGGCGCCAATATGAAGATCTTTGAAAAAACCGTTAAAATTACTTTACATCTGTAGAAAAATAATTTATGTTAATTTATTGGCCTCTAATCAAATTAAACACTTATATAATATGGACTGTGGTCCTTCTATGGAGGAAGTTTCCAAAATGCATCAGATTTTATAAAACTCTAAAATTATTGAATCGTTTTGATTGCTTTTGTGAATTTGGCGCCGTGATGGTTTCTGTGTGTTTTGCTTTGTGATTTAGAATTTGGCCCTTGCTTGGGCGAAATTTGTTTTAATAATCGATAAGTTAATTATTCAGATTTTTTTTAACTTGACTTAAACTGTTACTGAATTCAAAGACCTTTCCTATTAAAATTAATTATTCGGTTTTTGTAAAATTGGTGTTACCCCCTTCTTTTGTCACCGATTTTGGGCCCTGTAAGTAAACTTTGGTTTCGGTTATTGTAAAATTCTATTATAATAAAAGATTTAGCGCGGAATCTGTGTTTTTTGCGGTGATTTCTGTGTTTTTGCCTTGCGGTTTGGAATTTGGCCCCTACCTGGGAGCCAGTTTTTTTCGATTTTTAAACCTAACTAAAATTCAAATTGCAGTTGTAGAGTTGATACGGATCCCCTTATTTGGTGGAAATTTTCATGTTTTTACTTTGCAATTTGAAATTTGGTGCCTGCTTGGGTGTCATTAGCTTGAAATTGACATATGTAAATTTTTTGCTCTCGAGTATTGTAAAATTCTAATGTAATAAAAGACTTGAAGCGGAATCTCGACTTTTTGCGGTGATTTCTGTGTTTTTTTTTTCTTACAGAAAAATTTCTTCGAATTCAAAGACTTTTTCTATATAGAAAAATGTTTCCGAATTCGAAGACTTTTTCTATACGGAAAAATTTCTCCGAATTTAAAGACTTTCCCTTACAGAAAAGTATTTCTGAATTCAAAGACATTTCCTATTAGAAAAATGTGTCCGAAATTAAAGACTTTTTCTATACAGAGAAATGTCTGCGAATTTAAAGACATTTTCTATACAAAAAATTGTTCTTTTTTACAGAATAATATCTCCGAATTCAAAGACTGTTTCTATACAGAAAAATATCTCGGAATTCGAAGATTCATTCAGAAAAATGTCTCGGAATTCGAAGATTTTTTCTATTCAGGAAAATGTCTCCGAATTTGAAAATTTTTTACAAAAAATTGTCTCCATATGCAAAGACCTTTTCTATACAGAAAAATGTGGCCGAAATCGAAAATTTCGTCTTTTCAGAAAAATGTTTCCGAAACCGAAGACTTTTGCTGTAGAGAAAAATGTTTCGGAATTCGAAATTTTTTTCTTTTTAGGAAAATGTCTCCGAATTCAAAGATTTTTCTATACACAAAATTGTCCTATTCAAAGACATTTTCTATACAGAAAAATGTCTCCGAAATCAAAAATTTCTTCTTTTCAGAAAAATTTTTCCGAAATCGAAGACTTTTGCTATAGAGAAAAATGTTTCCGAAATCGAAAACTTTTGTTATGCAGAAAATAATTTTCGAATTCAAAGACTTTTTCTTATAGAAAAATTTCTCCGAATTCGAAGAATTCTATACAGAAAAATTCAACTACGACTTTTAATAAAAAATTCCTCTGAATCGGTTTCGGTTTTCTACTTGCATTGTTTAATTTATTTCCGCTCCATTTTTTTGACGACAATGTCTGTGCCTTTGCACTGCGATTTGGAATTTGGCCCCGGATTAGAAAAAATTTTCTTGAAAATTCTGTAAATAAAATTTTTTTGAATTTACGTATTTTTTAAAAAATAATAGGTTTCGGTTATCGTTAAAGTTTCGTGAGGTGGTTTCTGAGTTATTACTTTCTAATTCTGAATTTGTCCCTGTTTGAGAGCCATTTTCCAGAAAACTCTTTAAGTCAATTTTTTGGTTTTGGTTATTGTAAAATTCAAATTGAGGTAATAAATTTTGCGCTTCCCCCTTCTTTAGCGGTTGTTTTTGTATTTTTCTATGCGATTTGGAATGAGACCCAACTTGGGCGCCTTTAAAGGTGGTTTCTTTGCTTTTCGTTTGCGATTCGGAATTTGACGCTTTTTGATTTGGAATTTTTCCCCAGCTTGGGAGCCATTTTCTTAAAAATTCCATTGCTCATGAAAGAAATATCGTTCGTTTTTCAAACCTAACAAAAGTGAAAGATTGGTTTCGGTTATTGTAAATTTGTAATTGCAGTGTTAAATTTGCCGACACCGCTTCATAGGTTATGAAAGAAATATCGTTTACACTTTAGAAGTTACCATCGAATGATTTCTAAGAGTATCGCTTTGTGATTTGTAATTTCGCCCCAGCTTGGGAGCCATTTTTAAAAAATTCCATAAGTTTGTTAATAAGGGATTTTTTTCGTTTTTTAAACCAAACTTAAGCTAAAAGATCGGTTTCGGTTAGTGTAAAATTTTAAATGCAAACTGGTGCGGTTCCCCTTCTTTGGCGGAAATTTCCGTGTTTTTACTTTGCAATTCGAAATCTGGCCACTGCTGGTGACTCATTTTCTCGAAAATTATGTAAGTACATTTTTTGGTATCGGTAATTGTACAATTCAAATGACTTGGAGCGTAAACACTGCTTTTTACGGTGATTTTTGTGATTTTGCCCTACGGTTCGGAATTTCGCCCCAACTTGGGAGCCATTTCCTTAAAAAGTCTGTAAATCGATTATTTGGAGTTTTTATGTTTTTGAAACATAAATCGATCGGTTTCAGTTATCTAATTGCATTGGATATTTAAAAGCGACTCCTTATTTGGATTGCGATTTGGAATTAGGCTTCTGGCTAGGGGCTTTTTGCTTGAAAATTATGTAAATCTTTTGAAATTTATTTATTTGTATTAACCAAAATAAAATTGAAACCGATCAGTTTCGGTTATTTTATATTTTTTTTTGCTGTGGTTTCTGTGTTATTTCTTTCCGATTCGAAATTTGGCCCTGCAGGAGACCTATTTGCTTAAAAAATTATTGAAATTATTGAATTTTTTGGTTTCGCTCATTAACAAACTTTAACTACAGTGGAAAATTTGAAGAGGCAGCCCTTTCTTTTGCGATGGGTTTAGTGTTTTTGCAATGCGATTTTCAATCAGCCCCAGCTTGGGCGCTTTGGAGGTGGTTTTTCTGCTTTTGCGTTTCGGAATTTGTCCTTTCGATTCTTTCTAAAAAAATTTAAGTTTTTGTGGTTATTTAAACCAAGTTACTGTTTAATTTCATCACGTAAGTAAAAGTATCCAGGACCGTATGAGCTTTTAAAACACCTCATAAAAAACAGTATCCCAAAGCTAATGAAAGAAATATGGTTCAAACTTTAAAAGCTGCCAATGCATTTATTTAGGGTATATATTTTTTGTTTTTTTTTTTTTAAATTTGTCATTCTTTGTGTTGTATTTCTTGCAACTTGTTTACATTTTATGTTATTTTCGTATGTAGTAATCAAAATGTTTGTAATCAGTTAAATTTTATGTGGTGTTGGCCACAACCACCATAGTTATTTTGTTAATAATATTGGCCAAGTCAAACTAATTGCGAGTACAAACGAGTACCACAAGTGGGTATTAAGGGTGTTCTTAACAGTAAGGGAAAAATTTAAAATGTTTTAATTGCTTGGCACTGGGCAAATTATTGTTCCTTTATACTAAAAACTTAAAAAAACAAATTTTGGAGTTAATCCGATTACTTCAAGTGGACGCGGAAACGACCTGAAGTTTGAAAAACGAATTACAAGGGGAAAAAATTACTTTTTACTCATTTTCTCAATTTTTTCGACATTTAAAGTTAACTTTGAATTCAAATGGTTACAGCATTGTGATGTGGAGTACATTACCTTTGTAATAAGGCAATAAAAACTAAAATCGGTTAAAAATCAGCCAAGTTATTACAACTGCCCCAGGCTACTAGCGTGTGGCAGACCACTTGATCAAAGATTTCGAGTTCCATTTTTGAAATTGATTGAAATTATCTACTATAGCAACATTTTTTTATTCTTTAAGTCCCAATGTACTAAGGTGATAAGCATTTTTCATATTGTGTTATGCTAACTTGTTTTAAATAAATGGTAAAAAGGTCTTAATTTTTCAACCCTGTTTTCAAATCTCCAATTTAAAATTTTTATTTTTTTTTGGCAAATAAAATTAAAAAAATTGACCATTGGACTATAGGATTTTGTTAAGCACATATAAGGGAATAAAAACTACAAATATTGTAGATATTTTTTTTTTTCATTCGGCTAGTTCAGCGATTTTATTTCGGCGGATTTCGAGATAATAGTGATTTTGGTAACTTTTTTAACCTCTAAGTTAATTTGTTTATTTTTTTTAACAAACTTCATATGTTTTCTACAGAATTATTACTGCATAATATAGAATTCTTCAATTCCTTTAATAAGGGCAAATTTGAGACATGAAAAATTGACCAAGTTAAAGGTCAAAGGTCAAATTTTAGAAGAATTTGAATTTTTAAAGATTAACAATTTTTTTGAGCGGATATTAATGAAACTCCTTGATGTTGTTTTAATATGACTAAACATAAATGGTTTATTATTGAAATTCAGAAAATTAACCCTTAAGTGCTGTTGGGGTCTATAGTTTTTTTTATTTAATGGAGAAAATATAAGTATATTATTTCATAGGGTCATATAGACCACAACAGCACTTAAGGGTTAATGTTCTGAATTTTAATAATAAACTATTAATTTTTAGACATATTAAAATAACATCAATCAGTTTCATTAATATCCGCTCGAAAAATCTGTTAATCTTTAAAAATTCAAATTCTTCTAAAATTTGACCTTTGACCTTTAATTGGGTCAATTTTTCATGTCTCAATTTCGCTCTTATTAAAGGAATTGAAGTGTTCTATATTATGCTGCAATAATTCGGTAGAAAACATATGAGGTTTGTTAAAAAATAATAAAAAAATTAACTAAAAGCTAAAAAAGTTACCAAAATCCCTATTATCTCGAAATTCGCCGAAATAAAATCGCTGAACTAGCCTAATGAAAAAAGGAATGTCTACAATTTTTGTTGCTTTTATTCCCTTATATGTGCTTAACAAAATCCAATAGTCTAATGATCGATTTTTTTAATTTTTTTTGCCAAAAAAAATAAAAATTTAAAATTGGAGATTTGAAAACAGGGTTGAAAAATTTTGACATTTTTAACATTAATTTAAAACAAGTTAGCATAACACAATATAAAAAATACCTATCACCTTAGTACATTGGCAGGTAAAGAATAATAAAATGTTGCTATAGTAGATAATTTCAATCAATTTCAAAAATGGAACTCGAAATCTTTGATCAAGTGGTCTGCAACACGCTAGTTGCCTGGGGCAGTTGTAATAACTTGGCTGATTTTTAACCGATTTTAGTTTTTATTACCTTATTACAAAGGTAATGTACTCCACATCACAATTCTGTAACCATTTGAATCCAAAGTTAACTTTAAATGTCGAAAAAATTGAGAAAATGAGTAAAAAATCATTTTTTCTCCTTGTAATTCGTTTTTCAAACTTCAGGTCGTTTCCGCGTCCACTTAAAGTCATCGGATTAACTCCAAATTTTTTGTTATTAAGTTTTTAGTACAAAGGAACAAAATTCTGCCCAGTGCAACACAAAAATCCGAAATAAAAAAATAAGAACACCCTTAGTGGGTATATCTCTAACAATACTTAGTAGTGAAGCAGTGGCAGCATGTGCATTGTAAGTAGTTGCTTTAGGAACAAATCAAAGAGAAATATGCTAAGGAGTAAGCAAGGTGTAATTTTGGGCTTGAGGAACGAATTGCATTGGAATTTTATGGAGAACTTTTGAAGTTTGAGTTGGTGTATTGTAATGTTACACTATCTTGGGGAAAATTGTTCTCTTGAATTCACTTAAGTACGCTCAAATTTTCTAACTTTTTACTTTGGTATGTTCAAATATCTTAACTTTCGTTAAAAAATACAGAAATCCAAAAAAATAACTTGTAGAATTTTCAAAAAAATGGCGCCCAAGTGGGGGCCGAGCTGAAACCAAGCGCAAACCTCCACCAACGAAGTTTTTAATAATCAAAACCATACAATTTACTTTTAAACGCATTACTCCTAAGCAAGGGCTAAATTCCGAAGCACAAAGTACGTTTGGTTCATTTCACAGGGTAGAAATTTTGAAGTCTGTTTAGTATATTTTAACGTTACCCCAACTTGCGGAAAACTATTCTGTAGAATTCACCTTAGGTTCAGTAAATTTTCACTTGCTTGTTTGAATTTCTTAATTGTTGGCTAAATAAATACAAAAACCCAAAATAATTTTCAAATAAATGGCGCCCAACGAAGTGTATAATAATTGAAACCATACAATTTACTTATAGAAATTTTAAACAAATGGCTCCCAAGCAGGGGCTCCCAGTGGTTCATCCCACAGAGAAGAACTTTTGAAGTTTGTTTGGGTATATTCAAACCTCAGATACGTTAAATTTTCACTTGCTTGTGCGAATTTTTCAATTTTAGTTTTAAAAAATACAAAAATTTAAAAAAATTTACTAATAGAATTTTCAAATAAATGGCGCCCAAGTGGGGGCCAAGCTTAAATAAAGCATAAACCTCTGCCAGCTAAGTTTATAACAACCGAAACAAAAAAGTTGACTTATAGAATTTTCAAAAAAATTGCTACCAAGCAGGGGCTAAACTCGAAATTGCAAAGTAAAAACACAGAAATAAAGGAATTCGAATTGTGCTTGACTACCGTTTCATCTATACCAATGACGGGAACGACAATACGTCTTTAACAACATGCGCGGAAAACAATTTTCTCACAAATATATTTGGGCACCGTCACATTACATTCGGTTTATCCCACAGCGTAGAACTTTTGAAGTCTGTTTTGGTATATTCTAACGTTACACTAACCAGCGGAAAATTATTCTCTTGTATTCACTTAGGTACTCTCAAATTTGCATAATTTCTACTAAGATATTGTTGAATTTCTTAATTTATATAAAAAAATTCCAAAAAATTAACTTACAGAATTTTCCAAAAATGGCGCCCAAGTGGGGGCCAAGCTTCAACCAAGTACAAACCACTGCCAACCAAGTTTATAATAACCAAAACCAAAAAATTGACTTATAAAATTTCTAAAAAATGGCTCCCAAGAAGGAGCTACGCTCCAAAACAAAAACACAGATATAAAGGAATTTGACAAAATTGATGCGAGCAACAATACGTCTGAAACAACATGCACGGAATCCCATGGTCTCAAAAATTTTACTTGCTTGCTCGAATTTTTCAATTTACGTATTAATAAATACAAAAATATTTAAAAAATTAACTTATAGAATTTTCAAATAAATGGCGCTCAAGTCGGGCCCAAGCTTAAATCAAGTAAAAACCTCTTCCAACAAAGTTTATAATAACCGAAACCAAAAAATTGATTTATAGAATTTTCAAAAATGGCTCCAAAGCAGAGGCAAAATATCGAATTCCAAAGTAAAAACACAGAAATAAAGGAATTTGAATTGTGTTTGACTACCGTTCCATACATACACATGACGCGAGCGATAATACGTCTGTAACAACATGCACGAAAAGCCAATTTGTCACAAATATATTTGGGCACCGTAACATTACATTTAGTTTATTCCACAACGTAGAACTTTTGAAATCTGTTTTGGCGGAAATTTTCTCTTGAATTCACTTAGGAACTCTGAAATTTGCATAATTTCTACTTAGGTATGTTTAAATTTCTTAATTTATATACAAAAATTCCAAAAAAATAAACTAGAGAATTTTCTAAAAATGGCGCCCAAGTGGGGGCCAAGCTTAAACCAAGTATAAACCACTGCCAACCAAGTTTATAATAACCAAAACCAAAAAATTGACTTATAAAATTTCAAGGAAATGGCTCCCAAGCAGGGGCTAAGCTCCGAATCACAAAACAAAAACACAGATATAAAAGAAATTCGAAGAAATTAACGCGAGCAACAATACGTCTGCAACAACATGCACGGAACCGAATTGTCTTTAAAATGTTTACTTGCTTGCTCGAATTTTTCAATTTTCGTTTCAATATATAAAAAAATTTAAAAAAATAACCTACAGAATTTTCAAATAAATGGCGCCCAAGTGGGGGCAAAGCTTAAATAAAGCATCAACCTCTGCCAACTAAGTTTATGATAAGCGAAACCAAAAAATTAAACTAAAGAATTACAAAAATGGCTCCCAAGCAGGGGTTAAACAAAGTAAAAACACAGAAATAAAGAAATTTGATTTGTATTTGACTACCGTCCCATCTATGCACATGACGCGAGCGACAATAAGTCTGTAGCATAATGCAAAGAAAACCATTATCTCACAAATATATTTAAGTACCGTCACATTACATTTGGTTTATCCCACAGCGTAGAACTTTTGAAGTCTGTTTTGGTATATTCTAACGTTACACTAACTAGTGGAAAAAAATTCTCTTAAATTTTCTAAGGTGCCCTCAAATTTGAGAATTTTTACTTAGGTATATTCAAATTTCTTAATTTTCATTTTAATATCTAAAAAAATCCAAAAAAATTAACTTATAAATTTTTCCAAAAATGGCGCCCAAGTGGGGGTCAAGCTTAAAACAAGTATAAACCAATACCAACGAAGTTTAAAATAACCAAAACCAAAAAATTCACTTCGAATTCTCAAAAAATGACTCCCAAGCAGGGGCTTAATTACGAATCCTAAAACAAACACCCAAATATAAACGAATTCGATTAAACTGACGCGAGCAACAATATGTCTGTGACAACATGCACGGAACCCCATTGTCTCAAAAATACCACAAATAAAAATGCTGCAAGTAGCGTAGCATGTGTTGCATGCTTGAAACATATTTTATTATTATTTCCTTTTGTTCATTTTATGTTGCACATTTCAGTGTTTTTTTTACAAATAACAAATATTTGTTTTCATAGTGTATCATGTTTATTAAGCGACAATTATTCTATTGTTGCTGTTGTTGCAGCTACTGTTGAATGGCTGGTGGTTGGTTGGTTTAGTGGATTGATGTTATGTTGCAATTAAATATGAGCAAATAGTTTAATATTTTGTTATGATTTCCTAGAATCAACACTGTACTGGTACACTACTGAGGAAAACACTTTTATTTGGTGTTGCTAAAAAATTTTTCATTTCGTCAGATAGTGTTTTTGATAGGTTGATTATAACAATTATGAATTATAAATGATGTGGCATGTCTTTTAGTCATAAGTTTTAATTAAGTAAATGTTTAAAATTTTTTGTAGTTTTTTTTTAAATCTTCGACAACAATATATAATATATGTTTAGATCATAAAAATAAGTTAGTTTAATGTTTAAAACATAAGTCGGTATGATTAGCCTTAATTAGGCAAATTACTTAATATTTAGAATAACTCATTGGGAATTGGTCTATTAAGTTGGCACAGACTGAATTGAACTGTTGGTGGTCAGGTAAAAGGAATTTTAAGTATTAAGTAGGTATTATTTAAGTAGACTAAATGAGAACGCTCTACTGGATCACGGCTTCTTAATAACTTTTGTGTTACGACCGATTGACCCTATAAAGGTTTTTAAACGTATGAAAAACTAGCATATTAGATCATTTTAAACATGTCCCAATTTACACCTAATCAAGAACTGGTAACAATAGACGTCGTCTCCTTGTAGCGAAACCGACTAAGGTGTCTGGTAGAAATAAAACAAATTCCACGTTCATAGGCTAGCACTCTACCAGCTTACTTACTGGAACCTATTTCAAACGACCACAACGGACTATTTTTCATTACTTTAAACCAACACTCAGGAGACGCCCCTACTAATGCAGTGCTTTGTGTTGATATCAGGAAAATAGTTTATGAGAAGGAGGAAAGAGGAAGTAGTTTTTGTGGATATTTGACTTGAATTTATCTAAGGAGTGAGATCATAAAAATGTTAACACACATAAAGTTAAATAAAAAACAGACTACTGAATTTTAAGACTTCAAACCAAATTTTTATTAAATAAAATTTAATACAAAATCATAACAAAAAAACCGCATGGAACTCTAACCCTTACGAACAAAGTTATCCACTTTTTCCGGAAACCCTCCCATTAAGGCTTTTATGGTAGTTTCTGTCACCTTTTTAGAGCAGGTGGTCCATCTACGTTTGAAATCTTGCATGTCCTGGGAGACCTTTTTTGTGCCCTTTAATTCTTTTTTAACAAGAGCCCAAT
This sequence comes from Pegoplata infirma, assembly GCA_963921195.1. NCBI lineage: Eukaryota > Metazoa > Arthropoda > Insecta > Diptera > Anthomyiidae > Pegoplata > Pegoplata infirma. Next base: position 204,579,141 of record OY992540.1, read on the forward strand.
ATCTCTCCACTGGCCTGAGCTCCGGGCAGTTTGGTGGATTTGCCTCTCTTGGTACAAAAACCACATTATTATCATTATACCACTCCAGCGCATTCTTGCTGTAGTGACAAGATGCTAAATCGGGCCAAAAGTAAGTGGATACATTGTGCTGACTCAAGAACGGAAGAAGTCTCTTCTGCAAACACTCCTTGATATAAATTTCGCTGTTTATAGAGTCAGATGTCACAAATGACTGGCTTCTTTGGCCGCAGCTACATATGGCTTGCCATACCAGGAATTTTTTGGGGAATTTCGTTTGCTTTTTTGACCGAAATTTTTCCGCAACATTTCCTCGAACATCGGAAACATAAAATTCTTGACCAGGGAGCTGCGCAAAATCAGCCAGGACATAAGTTTCGTCCATTACACAACAGTTGTATTTTTTTATAAAATTTGATTTCAATTTTCTAGCTCTGGTTTTGGCCTCCAAATTTTTAAAAGCGTTTCTATCGGGAACTTTTTGAACTTTGTAGGACTTTAGTCCCGCCTTACGTTTCACTTTACGTACAAAAAAGTCTGAGCATTGGGCTAACCGAGCTGTTTTTCTGCCAGATGTGTTAGGAGCTCTCTTAAGGATGCTGTTAACTTTATATGCCTTACCAATGTTACGATAACCAGTCGTTGTTCCTGTTCCCGGCTTCCTTTCAATTGTTAGGTGTTCCAGATACCTTTTTACCACTTTTGAAACTGTTTGGCGGCATACATTAGTTTCTTTGGCAATTTTTTTGTATGTCCATGTTTGGTTTTGTTGAAAATATTTAATTATTTTTGAACGCACTTTTCTTTCATCGTCCATTGTGTAAAAAATTGCAAATTAAAACTCATGATGTAAATTAATTTATTAACTGACATATTTTTAAAATGTAAACTGCCGAAAAAAAAAAAAATTGGAAGCTTTACACCAAAGTTGTAGGCAAAAATGTGTGTTAACATTTTTATGATCTCACTCCTTACATTGAAAGAAACTGAGAATTGCGGGGAGTTTATTTCACATGCGGCTAGTACGACTGATAAACGAACCTTCTCTGAAATGCGATCAACTGGACAATCGACAGCAAGCGGATGAGATTTACTGGACAACTAAGTGCTGCGAACAAAAACTCGGGCCCTGGGAAATAGTTCACTTATCTCAGCAGAACAATTTCCATGGTCATATCGATAGAACAAAGTCACACAACCCACATTTCGACGATGCTCCAATGAATCGAAAGAGTTTGATACCCTATTTTCATTCACACACATCACTGCCCTTGTTTGCACACAGTCCATGAGCTCCAAAATAGAATTTTAAGCCCCTGTCCATTTATGAGAGTTGTATTTCATCTTTGTTCGGATAGAGGTAGGTTAGGTTGTAAGTGGCTGCTGACGTTTTACGTCAACACACTTAGACTCTGAGGGCCATTGTGATACCACGGGACCGTAATAGGTTTCCCTACTAGTACCTGTCGTTAAGCCTGTTTGAGCTTCTTATGAAACTCCTTAGATATTGAATTTTGACATCCGACAAATCAGAAAGATCGTGCAGCACCCTAGATCCTAGTAAAGCAAGTCTCAGATCAGAAAGTGTCGGGCAATGTCAGATAAAGTGTTCGATAGTTTCCAACTCCTCTTCATCCCTGCAACTCCGGCAAATGCCATTCGACGGCACATTTAACCACTCTGCGTGCTTCCCTATAAGACAGTGTCCGGTAATTATAGCAACCATTGTCGAAATCATTCCTCTTGGAAGCGATATCAGCTCACTTGTGCGCCTGATTAAGAGAAGGCCAAATCAGTCGCGTTTTCTCACTCGTCAATCCATTTGCCCATCTCTGATAAGTCTCTGTCTCGGAACACAGCCGTAGATTTTGCTTCCAAGTTTCTAGAGGCATACCAACACATTCCATTCTGTTGGAACCTGTAAGGTACACTGAAAGAATTATTGTTCATTATATCTATGAACAAATTTCATAAAACCAAATTCATAGATTCTATGAAATAATTCATTGGCTGAATGAATATTCATTAGTATTTTGAAATATTTCATAGAATTTTATTCATAGATTTTATTAAATTCATAGAAAAAATTCATAGAATTTATGAATGTCATTCATAGAAGAAAATGCCATCAATATGCCTTTTAATTCTTTTAATAATTAAAATAATGTTACAATAATTAAAATAGTTGAATAAATTTATTAAAAAAATAAAAAAAAACATTAAAAAAAAATATCATTGCTGCCCTGACCGGGGTTCGAACCCAAGACCTACCGGCTGAAGTGGTAATTGTCGACGCCTTAGCTATCAGCGCCACCAAAGAAGAAAAATCTCGCCAACTAACGCATGGTTTTATAACGCTTCATTTTTGTAAATGCACAAAATATTTGTTTTCTACAAACACACACACAGCTTTTGGCAGAGCATTGTGACAGAGCATAAACACAAACTCAATATATTAATCAAAATTCATTTTAAGTGTTGTTACTTGTTTATATAATTTAGCTCAGTGGCTAGAGACTATGCTTTACGAACAACAAGTTCTCTGTTCGAATCTCGGTGGGGGGGATAAGTTAAAATAAAAAAAACATATAAATTTTTAAAATTAGAAAATTGTAAATAAATAAAATAATAAAAATAAATATAAAAAAATAAAATTAAAATAAAAAAATAAATAAAAATAGAATTGAATAATATTTTTTTTTCCATAGCCTATGAACTTTTTCATAGGTTTCTGGTTTCTATGAATTTGATTCATAGATTCTATGAAGGGCATCATTGGCTCACTTCTAATGATTTTTTTCATAGAATCAATGTACGTTTTCATAGCCGTAATGAACAAAATTCTTTCAGTGTAGTTCCCAGTCTTGCAAGCTCATTGGCTTTGCAATTCCCTGGAATGTCTCTGTGTCTTAGGACCCATATGAGTCGTATGTTAGACTGCTTGGCCATCTCATTTAAAGACGTGCGGCAGTTAAGGGCAGATCTTGTTTTCAGAAACATTGAATCCAGAGACTTGACCGCGGCTTGACTGTCAGTATAGATGTAGAATGCGGTTGTAGACAAGACATTGCAGCTCAACCAGTCAGCCACTTAATTTATTGCTAGCATCTTTGCCTGGTAAACACTGCAATGATCTGGAAATCTTCGAGCCAGACTCAATCCAAGCTCTTCCGAATAGACTCCAAAGCCCACTTGTTTGTGCAGCCTTGATCCATCTGTGTAAAAATTTATGCTGGCTTTACTTCCCGGAATGTCCCCCATCCAAGACACCCTGGATGGTATCATAGTGGTAAAGTGACGCTCATAGAGGTAGCACAGTCCACATTTTGTGCTATTGTTATCTTCATCAAGATGGGACCAATATGAGTCTGGCCATCTCATTTAAAAGCGTTCGGCAGTTAAGGGAAGATCTTGTTTTCAGAAACATTGACTACAGGGACTTGACCGCGTCTTGACTGTCAGAATAGAATAGATACATTGCAAGAACGGTTATAAATATAAATAGTAAGGAGATCGGATGGGGTAAACGTGCTTATTCTAACGAATATCACTGAATTTTCATGCCTAGAGCATCAGGAGTATTCGTTGCCTCGATATCTATACCTCCCATATGTGCAGACTACGCTAATGGCTCCACAGTCCTATGGGTTAACATACAACATCAGGTCTTACGTGCATTTAACCTGACCATATTCGCAAGACCCCACTTGTAGATTATCATCAGGTCCTGGCCTTCATCCCTCAGCCTCAAAAAGGCTTGGCCTACGGTCAAAGGAAACTGAATAACAAATGTTGCTGCCATCTGCATAAGAGTAGATAGGATTTGAAATTAGACGAAGAAGGTGCGTTAAGAAAAATTTACAATTTAAAAAAAAAAACGACCCTAGAAGAAGCTCGAAATAAATCATTACCGACACCAAAACCACTTTACTTTCTTCAAAACGATGGATCGAACGACTCCAACGTTCCGAAAGGAACACCAAAAGGTCTTCGGTAGAACGAGTTCTCCAAAAACCATACTGTGGATCACTTACGTACCTCACAAGATGGCAATTTACCATGGTCTTCATCACCTTCGAGAGCGCAGAGCTCTCGACAACGAAGATAGTTCAAAAATATAAGAAAAAGAAGAGAAGCAGAAGGAACGGAACCTTGCGGTATCCCTGAATGAAGCTAAAATCCGTCTGGTAATAACCCAACTATAACAACTCGTTCAGAAGGACCTTTTAGGAAGCTAGAAATAAATCGAGAGAAGTCATTATCGACTCAGAAACCACTTTACTTTCTCCGAAAGGATGGATCAAACGACTCCAACGTTCCGAAAGGAACGCCATCGGGTCTCCCATAGAACGAGTTCCGCGAAAATCATACTGTCGATCACTTAAAAGAATGTCATCCTTCAGGTAGCCCACAAGATAGTAATTTGTAATGGTCTTCATCACCTTCGAGAACGCAAAGCTTTTGACCAAGATGGTAGTTGAAAAATATAAGAAAAAGAAGAGGGAAAGGAACAGAACCTTGCGGTACCTTGAATGAAACTAAAACTCGACTGATGAGAACAAATCTATAACAATTCGATCTGTGAAGGAGCTCGAAATTAATCGAGAAAAGTAATAACAGACACCAAAGCCACTTTACTTTCTCCGAAAGGATGGATCAAGGAACACCAAAAGGTCTTCAGTAGAACAAGTTCCGCGACAACCATACTGTCGATCACTTAAAAGAAAGATATCCTTCAGGTACCCCACAAGATTGCAATTAACCATGGTCTTCACCAATAACACAGTGATACAAAATCGAACTTTCGGAATCGGAATGGGATGAAACCAAAAGCAAATGAAAGCTGACGTTTTCCATAACAAAACCCTCAAGGCCTTTTTTTTAGGTCAGAGCTAGATTTTATTTTACACGCATTTAAAGTTGGTGATTTTAAAGCATTTAAAGTTTTTGTGTACTAAACGCGTCCTACTTTAAAGACCCCTGGTGGTGCCCTTATTGGACATGTAGGGTCCAGTTTCCAAAATTAAGCTCAAAATTACTTTAGCTATGACTGGTATGAATTTTGCTGCAATCGGTCCAGTACCTATTTACTGAATAGCCAAATTGAGCTAAAACACCTCAATTCAACCGAGGAGTTGACCGCACCCACTCCAAATTTAATGAAATTTAGTACTGGGGTTTACTTTTACAAAAAAGAGATTTTTCCAATTTTTCAGGCTTCTGGTCATTCCAGTATTCGAGATATGCGGTGTTGAAAATTAACAAAATCGTATATATTTGGCAAAAGTGTTCTGAGATAAATAAAGATAACTCGAAAAGTAATAACAATACAGGTCTCAGTCAGATTGCAAATAATAGGTAATGAGACAGCCTTTAAAATGGCATTCCTCAGGATTTTTTTTGAAAAAGGTCAAAGGTCATTGGTTTTAACCTTAATTTTTGGAGAGCTATATCTCAAAAAACGATATTTTTAAAATTTTGGAAAAAATATATGTTGTTAAGAATCTCTCATACTACTTAAGTTTAAATTTTCAAGCTGGAGACTTCATTGGAACTTTTTATATTAATAGAAACATTGTGACAGGAAAGAAAAATCGGTGTAATTTCCCTTACAAAAAAAAAAACATTTATTTTGTCTGTGAAATTCTGATACCAGAATTCATTTTTCTGAATGTTCTTGACGTGCTGAGTCCAAATATGACCTTTGAACTGGCCTATCGCTATTACTTTTCAAGATATAAGCACCTAAATGTTCAAAAAACACAGCAATAGCATTTTAGCAATTTTCACACATTAATGTGCAGATATCTCGAAAACTAATTGCGATAGGCCAGTTCAAAGATCATATTTGGACTCAGCACGTCAAAAACATTCAGAAAAGTGAAATTTGGTACCAGAATCTCAAAGACCAAATAAATTGTTTTTTTCTGTAAGGGGAAAAACACCGCTTTTTCTTCCCTGTCATTATGTTTCTATTAATATTAAAAGTTCCAATGAAGTCTCCATCCTGAAAATTTAAACTTAAGTAGTATAGGTGATCCTTAATAACATATATTTTTTCCAAAATTTTAAAAATATCGTTTTTTGAGATATAGCTCTCCAAAAATTAAGGTTAAAACCAATGACCATTGACCTTTTTCAAAAAAAATCTTTGGGAACGCCATTTTAAAGGCTGTCTCATTACCTATTATGTGCAACCTGACTGAGGCCTGTATTGTTATTACTTTTTGAGTTATCTTTATTTATCTCAGAACTCTTTTGTCAAATATATACGATTTTGCCAATTTTCAAGACCCCATGTCTCGCGAAGAAAAACTACCAGAAGTCCAAAATTTTGACACTATGATTTTTTTGTAAGGGACCAACTATATTCCAAGTTTCATCAAATTCGAAAGAGGTAAGGTCAAAAATGCTACTTTTTTTGGTTGAATTGAGGTGTTTTAACTCAATTATTAAAATAAACCATGTACACCGTTGCGTATGATTGTTATTTAAAGGCAATTATTAATATAAATCACTGGACACCGTTGCGTATGATTGTTATTTAAAGGCAATTACAATATTAATCATTCGCCACTAATACAGTTTTCAAGCATTTATTATTGTAATTATAATAAAAGTTCACTAACTTCAAATGCGTGTAAAACAAAATCTAGCTCTGAACTAGAAAAAAGCCTTGAGGGGTTTGTTATGGAATATGTCAACTTTCATTTGCTTTTGATTTCATCCCATTCCGATTTTGGGTGTTGCACTGTGTAATTAGCCGCACCAATTTTGAAAATGGCTGCATATTGACAACCTTTCAACAAGCGGGAAAGACTCCCGAACGGTACAACGAAATGAAAATGTTAGCCAGTGAACATGCTACCGTCGAACATCACTGTTTCAGCACATGTTATTTACGTTAAGATCCACAAGAACCCTATTAACTTCACGAGCTCAAAAAAATATCTTGGGCATAGTATGGGATACTATTTCGAGTTCAGGCAGTTTTCGAAATAAATTGAGAGAAGTCATTAGCAACATAAAAACCAGTTTACTTTCTCCAAAAGGATGAATCAAACAACTGCAACGTTCCGAAAGGAACACCAAAAGGTCTTCGGTAGAACGAGTTCTAGGAAAACCCTACAGTCAATTACTTAAAAGAAAGTTATCCTCCAGATCCCTCACAAGATGGCAATTTGCCAGTCTTTCTTTTACCTATTAGAGCGCAGAGCATACTGCGATTGGGCGGTAATTAGCCGCACCAATTTTGGGAATGGCTGCATATTGACAACCTTTCAACAAGCGGCAAAGACTCCCGCAAGGTACAACGAAATAAAAATATTAGCCAGTGATCGTGCTAACGTCAAACAGCACTGTTTCAGCACATTTTATGTACGATAAGATCCACAAGAACCCTTTTAAATGCACGATCTCGAAAAAAAATCAAAGTATGGGATACCATTTCAAGTTCGGGCAGTTTTTGATTGGTCTCCGGCAAGAAAGAATTTCTTTTGAAGGTTAGATTTATCAGCCGGTTCGACTTTTAAAAGAGTCAGGATAGAAGAACCCGTGTTTTCCGTATGACCAAAAGCTCTTACTGCCCCGAGAAGCCTGAAGAACTTTAGAACGGAAACACTGTTCGTAAAGAAGTTTTTCGCGATTAAGTACTTTTGCACACTCAGATCTCGCCTTTTTGCTTACCAGATTAGTATTAATGTTTTTGTTGTCACGCCAAGTTCTGAACGGTTCCTTCCTGGGTGTGACTGCATTCCTGGAAGTCTGATTAAACCAAAAATTTTCCCTTGGTTTAGCCGAAATGAGCTTTGATGGAATGAAAGCCTTTATTCCAAGCACTATAATATTTTCTACCATTTTCGAAGCGCCGCCGACGGTGCCGTCCAGAGACCAAAGTTTCCAATTGAACTGCCGGAAAAAGTCATTGAGCTCCGACGACGAGCCTCTGGTATATGGAAACAGAACGTTTCGTAGCTGTAGTTGAAACGATACGAAGTTTGGAGTACGAGATGGATCTATGTGTACTAGAAGATTATATCTATGCTTCCTAATTACATTGGTTAATTTCGTACGGCTACTTTCTTTGACTTATGTGCTTTTGCAATTTAGCCCCTGCTTGGGAGCCATTACCTAGAAAATTGTGTAATTTTTTTGAGATTATGTATTTTTTAACCAAAATAAAACTGAAACCGATTGGTTTAGGTTATTTTAAAATTCTTTTGCAGCGTTTCGTGGTTATTACTTTCCGATTCGGAATTTGCCACTGCTTGGGAGCCATTTTCTAGAAAATTCTTTAAGTCGATTAATAAATCCACAGATAATTAAATTCAAATTTTTCATAAAATAAACAGTTGTTATTTACATAATTTTTAACATGTTTATTTCCGTTTTTTTTTTATCATGCCTGAAATGTGTGTAGTTGCATGAGTCTTTTTGTGATAACGTTTATTGTTATCATATCTATAAAATTTTATGACGTAAATATAATTATTAATGCATTCTTAGCATATTTTCTTTATGATACTTATGTAAAGTTTGAGTTTTTATGAAACTTAAAAGGAACATTTATAAGGCCTCATAACCACAAATAGCAGTAGTTGCAGTATAAGTAAATTTTAACTAACGATGAGTAGATAATGGAATTTAGATTAGTAAAAAGGTAATATATGCGTAAAAATATTATAATTTTAAATCAAACATTCCTATTAGTTCAAAAATAAAGTAGTGCATATTTAAAATTGCAAAATGTGTATAAGACGTATAAGAGATTTGGTAACAATCGTGCTGTCAAGTAAAAACTGTTACAATTTAAAACAAAATCTTAATTTGCAAAATTTCCAACAACCTGACTTCCAAAAACTATTTACTTCCTTCAACTGGAAACATTGTTAAGACATTTTAAAAGATTATCTTTCATAAGCTGACTTGTTCCTATCTCAAATATGTCCCTTAACTTTCAGCTGGTAGCAAATGTTTTCCAAATACAAAGTTACCAAACAAAAAAGTCGAAAATTTGATAAAAAAAAGAACCACTTAAACCTTGTTAGTTTTTTGTTAACAATTATGCCTGATCGCTTTCATAAGACAAGGGGTTGGTTGATCCATTTCAAAAATGTCAAAACTGTTAGAAAGTGTAGCAAGTTGCAACTTTGTTTAATTACATTCGTTTTCATTATCATCAAGCTTCCATTCAAATGAGTTAAACAACATTAAAAGCGATCATCGTCATGATCATCATCTTTTTCATTATTGTTAAAAAAACATTGATGCTCCTTAAATGCCTTAAAAATGTGCATACATGCACCTGCTCAAACAGGCAAAAGAGTTCCTTTTTTTTTGGTTTTTTTTTAAGTTCTTTTAGTTCATTTTGATTGCATACCGTTATCACAGTTATTTTTTTTAACGTTTTCGTTTAATTTGTTCATTCTTTACGTTTGCTATATAACTTTGGGGCATATTACGTTATTTGTTTTACACGCTTTGGTGGTTGTTTAAATACACCTTACGGGCTTTAAGCGAGAGAAAAAAAGAGAGTGAATTACAAAGAAACCATTTCAATGAGGTGTTTAGATTGACTTTTAAATGGGAAGATTTTAATGAGGTTGAAGAATGAGATGAGGAAGGAAGTACTGAATTTTGAGTATAATATTAAGTTGGAGAATAAGATAATAAGTCTAAATATAAAATGATAGTCTGAGTATAAGACGGTAGTCTCAGTATAAGATGGTAGTCTGTATAAGAATCTAGTCTGAGTATAAGGCGGTATACTTCGTATAAGACGATAGTCTTAGTATAACACACTTGTCTGAGTATAAGACCCAAGTCTGAGTATAAGACGATTGTCTGAGTACTATAAGTATAATATGTTAGTTGAAGTATAAGACGGAAGGCAAGTATAAGAAGCTGGTCTGAGCATAAGACGTTAGTTTAAGTATGAGTCTGAGTATAAGACGGTAGTCTGACTATAAGACGATAGTCTGACGGTAGTCTACGTGAAAGACGGCAGTCTGAGTATAAGATCGATGTCCGAGTATAAGATGTTAGTGTAAGTATAAGACAGTAATCTAAATTTAAGACACTAGTCTAAATATAATATGACAGTCTGAGTATAAGCCTGTAGTCTGATTATAATTCGGTAGTCTGAGTATAAGATTGTAGTCTGATTTTAAGACGATAGTCTGAGTATAAGGCGGTAGTATAAGTATAAGACGGTAGTCTGAGTATAAGATGGTAGTCTGAGTATTAGACTGTTGTCTGAGTATAAGACGTTAGTCTGAGTGTAAGATGGTATTCTGACTTTGAGTCACTAGTCCAAGTATAAGACGGTAGTCTGAGTATAAGACGGTAGCGTGAGTGTAATTCGGCAGCCTAAATATAGGTATGAGGTTTGACTATAATTCGTTAGTCTGAGTATAAGATGATTGTCTGAGTATAAGACTCTGGGTACAAGAAGGTAGTCTGAGTGCTAGATGGGGGTCTAAGTATGAGAAGCTAGTCTAAGTAGGCAGTCTGAGTATAAGACGGTAATATGAATATGTGACGGCAGTCTGAGTATAAGACTTTAGTCTGAGTTTGAGACGGTAGTCTGATTATAATATGGTAGTTGAAGTAGAAGACGGAAGTCTAAGTATAAGACGCTGGTCTGATCATAAGACGGTATTCTAAGAATAAGACGGTAGTCTAAGTATAAGACGGTAGTCTGACTGTAAGACGGTAGTCTACGTATAAGACAGCAGTCTGAGTATAACACAGAAGTCGGAGTATAAAATCGTCGTCTGAGTATAAGGCTTTAGTTTGAGTATAAGACGGTAATCTGAATTTAAGACACTAACCTGAGTATAAAACGGCAGTCTGAGTATAAGACTGCAGTCTAATTATATGTCGGTAGTCTAAGTGTAAGACTCTAGTCTGAATTTAAGAGTATAATATGGTAGTTGAAGAACAAGACGGAAATCTGAGTATAAGACGGAAGTCTGAGTATAAGACCGTATTCTGACTTTAAGATACTAGTCTGAGTATATCATGGTAGTCTGAGTATAACACGGTAGTGTGAGTATAAGATGGCAGTCTGAGTATAAGACGGCAGTCTGGGCATAAGACTGCAGTCTGATTATAAGTCTAAGTATTTCATGGTAGTCTGATTATAAGACGGTAATCTGAGTATAAGACGGTATTCTGACTTTAAGACACTAGTCTGAGTATATCATTGTAGTCTGACAAGGGAAGTATCTCAACCCTTATGAACCGATTTGCTTGAAACGTAAAATATATATAAAAGAGACAATTCTAAGGTTGGGGTGTCTCGGCTTATCGGCCATATCGGGAATTTAGGGGTTCAAAACATGGGTCAAAAAATGGCGAAAAAATCGTTTTTTGGATTTTTCAGCCATTTCTTTTTAAGAAACTATATGATGTTTTCATATGAGAAGAAAGGTTTTTTTAATGCCTATCCAATGGTGGCATAACCTTGTAAAAATTCGGCTTCTTTAAATATTTTTTTCAGGAAAATGTGTAAATTTTGGGGGGTACTTATATGAAGACATAGACCTACGATATCCATATGGATAAGAAATAATCTTTATTAAATTTAAGTCGACCCGTATTTTTGCCCTAGATGATATTCCTGTTAGTTCGGAAGTTATCAAAATTTTCCCGAAGGTCCACATGATTTCATAAGGGGACAACGAAATTTTTAAACACCGATATGGCCGATAAGCCGAGACACCCCAACCTTAAAATCGTCTCTTTAATATATATTTTAAGTTTCAGGCAAATCGGTTCATAAGGGTTGAGATACTTCCCTTGTGAGTATAACACAGTAGTCTGAGTATAAGACAGCAGTATGAGTATAAGACGGTAGTCCGAGTAAAAGACATTAATCTGAGTATAAGACGGCAGTATGTGTATAAGACGGAAGTCTGAGCATAAGTCTGGGGTTTGGCTATAATTGGTTAGTCTGAGTATAAGATGGTTTTCTTAGTATAAGACCCTAGTCTATGTACAAGACGGTAGTATGAGTACTAGATTGCGGTCTTAGTATAAGACAATAGTCTAGGTGTGATTCGGTAGTCTGAGTACAAGACGGTATTTTGATTATAAGACGGCAGTCTGATTATAAGACAGTAGTCTGAGTGTAAAACTATAGTCTGAGTATAAGATGGTAGTCTGTATAAGACGCTAGTTTGAGTATAAGATCATAGTCTGAGTTTAAGACGCTAGTCTGAGTATAAGACAGTAGTCTGAGTATAAGACGGTAGTCTAAGTTTAAGACACTAGTCTGAGTATAAGACTGCGGTTTGACAAAATGTCGGTTGTCAAAGTATAAGACGGTAGTCTGATTATAAGATGGTAGTCTGATTAAAAGGCAGAAGTCTAAGTAGTCTGATTATAAGACGGCAGTCTGAATATAAGACTTTAGTCTGACAAGGGAAGTCTCCCTGGTGTCACCCTCCGATCTTCATGAAATTTGGATATGTTGTTAAGAACGAAAATTAATTAGACACGTATTTTTTTTTAGCGGCCCAAACTAATTTTTTGGGGGGGTCGATTTGTATGGGGGGAAATTGACCTTTTTCAGTTTTTTACAATTTACGGCTATTTAAACAAAATTAATATACCCATGTGTGGTATCAGATTAAAGGTATTAAAAATATCTATCTCGTGGTGCTAACAACGGGCCATAGAAGTTAATATTTTTCGACTTATTAACAAAAATGTCCAAAAATTTTGATATTTTACTCAATATAACGAAAAGTTGTGCATGCTTGCACACGTTCTTAGCACACGTAGATAGGTTTTCCAAATACCTTTCATTTGGTATGTAACATGACTAGGTTTCATTGCATAATATGGGAGATAAACGAAAAAAACTAAAAAATGGCCTTGTCTTCCCCCCTACTTTTTACCCCCTAAATATGAATTTGGGCCGCTAAAAAAAAATACGTGTCCCTTTATTTTTTCTGATCTACAAAATAAAACCAATTCCATAAAGATCCGCGGGTGACACTAGGGAGACTTCCCTTGTGAGTTTAAGACGGTAGTCTGAGTGGAATATGGAAGTGGAAGTAGAAATCTGAGTATAAGACGCTAGTCTCAGAATATGACGGCAGTTTGAGAATAAGACTGTAGTCTGAGTATAAGACGGTAGTCTGAATATAAGATGGTAGTTTGAGTAGAACACGGTAGTCCGAGCAAAAGACGGTAGTATGCGTATAAGACTGCGGTTTGACTATATTTTTGTAGTCAGAGTGAAGGACGGTAGTCTGATTGTAAGACGGTAGTCTGAGTATAAGTCCGTAGTCTGATTATAAGACAGCAGGCTGAATATAAGACTTTAGTCTGAGTTAAAGATATTAGACTGAGTAAAGATTACTGTCTTATAGTCAGACGGTAGTCTGACTATAAGACAGTAGTCTACGTATAAGACGGCTGTCTGAGTATAAGACAGTAGTCTGAGTATAGGAAGCAGTCTGAGTATATGCTAACGCCTTACGTCAGCACATAATCTCTGAGATCCGTTGGGATACAACGGCACAGTCCAAGTATCACTTTGCTTTAAAAACAAAATCAAACATAATTACATTTTCAAAGTCAGCCAAGTCTAAACGCTTTATTACTCACGAAAATCGCTTTAAATTTTTAGTGTATAGTTTTTTTTTAGGAATTCTGTTGTTTTTGGCGTGTGCCTGGTTTATAAGTGCAACAGCTGCAGCTGTTGCTTCTTCTGTATAACTGCAGGTTGCTGTAGCTGTTTTTTATATTATTTCTTCTTTAGATTCATGCGACATCACACATCCCTTTTTTTTGTGCAATATGCCACCAATTGGAAAAAATAGTTTGTAATCGTAAAACTAAAACTCACAGCACATGCTACGAGTATAACAAGATTCTGTGTTTAGTTTTTTTGGGGCTTTTTTTGGTAGGACCCATGGCACAGGTTTACAATAATCATTTGGTATGATGTTGGTTTTTTGCTTGTTATCCTCACTCATCCTCACCTGTGTGTGCTCATAATATTTGTATGAGGGTTTTTTTTTCAATGTTTAATTTCTCAATAATACTGGAAAGGAATTAGTTCTTTTGATAATAGGATAAGAATGAATTTTTTGGAAAGTTCTAGACTTTATAAATGGATAGTTATGAATATTTTGAGGTCCTATATTAAAGAGAGTTGTTTTTATAAAGGACTGATTTTAAATCCTATATTACTGATTTTAGTATAAGATGAGTTCTGGACTATATAACAGTTTATTACTACCAACTACTACTTATACTAACGACTTATACTTTTGCGTCTTATTATCGTTTTATAATACAGTCTTATACTGATGATATAAGACTGTCTTATACAAAAATCTTATAAGATATTAGTATTAGACAGCACTAAACGACTTTATTATAAGACTGTAGTATAAGACAATAATATGAGGCAGTAGTATATGTCAGTTGTATTGGACGGCTATATATGATAGACAGTTTTATAAAACATTACTACAAGGTTGTAGTTCACAATGGATACCATCATCTAATAATGCAGTATTATACTACTGACCTTTGACTACAGACATAAACTACCATACAATGTTATCGTTTGATACCAGGGTCTTATACCAGAGTCATATACTACCGCCTTAACCACTAGTTTAATAAAATAGACTTCAATTACCGTCTTTTACCTTATTCCTTATTCTGCCGTATTATGTTATCATTTAAAACTAGCGTCTTATACAAGTCTTATACTATCGTCTTATACTACATTATTTCTTCTGAAACAAATTAAGAATTTATACCTTTAAGCTTCTGATGGTAACCATCAACTACATGTGATTATGATGATATTTGTCAATCATTAAAATTGTTTTAAATGAGACACTATTAAGATCCAATAATGATTTGGACTTGTATAAGAATTGTTGTGTTGGCTTTTTATTTTTTTTTTTCGTTTGTGTTTCATTGTCTACAAAGTAACTTAATCTAATTGGCGCCTGTTTAAATGATCAAAATTTTGGCATTTATAAAAAGGAGGGGATCAATTTTGAACAAGAATAACAAATTTTATTGTACAGGTTAATAAAACAATGTTGCAGTATAAACGAAAGAAATGTAATTCATTGAAGCGAATGTTAACAATTAATAGTAATAAAGTAATTAGGAGACGTTTTTTTGTTTTGAAAAATAAAGTTTTAATTTGATTCAATTATTGAAAGAAGATAATGAATGGGTACTAATTGTAACGGAAAGGGTTTTATTATGTTTTATATAGAATTTAATAAAGACAAATTACGTTTTAAAATAATTTAGAAAAATAAACAAATTTTAAGTATTTCGTTTGTAGGCAGTTTGTTAATGACCTAGACCTAGAATTACAAGACTCATTAGAAATGAATTACAATTGAGGCGGCAGGCAAAAGACTATGAAACAAAATCTATTAAGATGGCAATTGAGAATTGGTTACTGATTTTTCGAAACGCCAAAATATGTTCAATCTGCAGTAGAATGAAGCCCCTGCTTGGTTGCCATTTTTGTGTTTATCTGGAGCAACGATCTTAATATGTCAAAACCAAAAGTAATTGGTTTTCTAACTTTGAAAAGCCCCAAACGCGTTTATTGAACTTGTCGGTCGGGAAGAAACTCTACAATTTCTTGCCACTCCAACATCTGTGTGATTTAAAATGTATTTCAGAGCTGGCCCTAACTTGGGCGCCATTTTTATGTTTTTCTGCAGCAATTATTTAAATTTTTCCGAACGAAATTAATCGGTTTTAAATCTTTAAAAAACGAAACCCCGTTTTTTTTTAAATTTTACGGTTATGTAGAAACTCTACTTTAACTTTAGAAAAGTTAATGAACTGAATTACCTGTTTCGCTGCCATTTTTGTGTTTAACTGGCTCAAAGATCTTAATTTGTCAAAACCGAAAATTATTGATTTCTAGCTTTTGAAAACCCAAACGCTCTTTTTGAACTTGAAGGTTGGAAAGAAACTCTCAACTATTGAATTTTTTAATAATTTAATGTTTACCTTTTCGAAAAGCAAACATCTGTGTGATTTAAAATGTATTTCAGAGCTGAGCCCTGATTTGGGCGCCATTTTTATGGTTTTCTGCAGCAATTACTTAAATTTTTCCGAACCGAAACTAATCGGTTTTACACCTTTAGAACACGAAACCGCGGGTTTTTTTTTAATTTTACGGCTATGAAGAAATTCTACTTTAACTTTAGAAAAGTTAATGAACTGAATTACTGTAGAGAATTTTAAGAAACATAACAGTTCAATATATTTAAAATGAAAATAGAAAGCATATGCTTGAAAAAGCCTATCTAGGGTACTGTAGATCGGATAACATTGGCGATCTTTTCTGTTCTCGCTTTGCGCTTCAGAATAAGGCCCCTGCTTGGGCGCCATTTTTATGTTTAACTGAAGCCAATTTTTTTACTTGTCATAATCGATCGGTTTTGAAACTTTTGAATACCGAAATCAGGGATTTTGTATTTGTCGGTTATAGAGAAAAATCTACTTTAACTGTATAAGAGTTTCAGACCAATTAGTATGTCTTCTTTTTTATTAACGACAATGTAACGAATGATAGACTCATATTTGCGTAGAGTAATTGACCAGAGGTTGCTTTCGACAAGGCAACATGCATACAGCAAGGTTAGATCAATGGAAACAGCTCTTCATTAACTCGTTGGTAACATCGAGAGATCGCTTTCGGTAAAGAGTACACTATGGTGAACTTTTTTGATATAGAGGCTAATTTTAATAATGTCATCCCAGTCTCGATAATTGTGGCAATGTCTGGTCTGGGAGTAAAGTGTGGGATTGTTTTAATGGTTAAAAACCTATTTGCCAATAGACGTATTACGTTTATATTGGGAACGTCTGTCATATCTCGATTTGTCAATAGGGGCACACCACAGGGAGGAGTTCTTTCACCGCTGCTTTGGAACCTGGAACTGAATTCAATGCTGCTATCTCTAGAAGCTCGTGGTTGCTATGTTGTCGCATATGCTGACGATTTCGCGATAGCGGTAAAGGGGAAGCATCTACCAACATTGAGGGACATTCCTCAGGGTTCTCTGAAAGATCTTTCTAAATCGACAAGAGACTGTGGTCTGGGAGTTAATCCAAGTAAAACAGAGCTTGTCTTGTTTACAAGGAAGCATATAAATCCTGCTTTTGATCCTATTTCTCTGGAAGCCTCTGAAATCAGCTTCCCAGATGGAGCCAAGTATCTTGGAGTATATCCAGATAGGAAGTTGAATTTCATGCGTAATATTGTGGAACGGGTGAGAAAAGCAATGATTGCTTTATATTCCTCTAAAAGGGTCATTGGAAAACGATGGGAATTTAGCCCTCAAGTCGTTCATTGGAATTATATAGCGCTGTTGGGTCCAATTCTGCTATATGGAATCATTGTCTGATGGCCTGCTTTAGATACACAAGGGAACTGTGTCTTCATCACAAAGGTACAGAGAATGGAGTCGATGTGCATCACTGGTGCTCTTCGTACTACACCTACGGCTGCATTTTAAATTCTCATTCACCTGATACTATTGGACATATTGGGTAGGCAGTATGCGGATACGTCGGCAATTCGACTTAATAGCACACTGCAATGGAGGAGCAGCGATTGTGGTCACAGCGCGATCTTGAAGAAGACTACTATTTTACCATCCATTGGTATTTACATGGCTGGATCGAGGCTGCACGCGCAAGTACGGTTTGGAGTCTATTCGGAAGAGCTTCGATTGAGCTTGGCTGGAAGATTGCCAGATCATTGCAGTGTTTACCAGACAGAAATGCTGGCAATAAAGGAAGTGGCTGACTGGTTGATCCGTAATGTATTGTCCACAACTGCAGTCAATATCTATTCTGACAGTCAAGCCGCGGTCAAGTCCCGGAGTCAATGTTTCTGAAAACAAGATCTCCTCTTAACTGCCGCACGTCTTTAAATGATATGGACAAGAAGTTTGACATAGAGAGATTCCAGGGAATCGCAATGCCGATGAGCTTGCAAGACTGGGAACTACCTTATCAGTTTCAACAGAATTGGAATGTGTTGGTATGTCTCTTGAAACTTGCAAGCAAAACCACCGGCTTTGTTCCGTGACGGAGACTAACTAAAGATGGGCAAATGGATAGACGTGTGAGACTGATTTGGCATCTCTTAACCAAGGAAGCACAAGTGAGCTGATATCGCTTCAAAGAAGAGAGATTTCGACGGTATAGGGAAGCACGCAGAGCGGTTAAATGTGACGTCAAATGACTTTTGCCGGAGTTGCATGGATGAAGAGGAGTTGGAAACTATGGAACACTTCATCTGCCATTGCCCGGCACTTTCTGGTCAGAGACTTTCTTCACTGGAATCTAGGGAACTGCACAATCTTTCTATTTTGTCGGATCTCAAAATTCAATATCTTAGGAGTTTCATAAGAAACTCAAATTGGTTTAACGTCAGGGACTAGTAGGGAGACCTGTTACAGTCCCATGGTATCACAATGGACCTCAGAGTCTACGTGTGTTGACGTAAAACGTCAGCAGCCACTTACAACCTAACCTATTTTATGCAAATTGGCTAGGTAAGGCCTATCTAGGGTACAACAGGTCTTTTAACATTTACAGTGGTTTCTGTGCGATTCGGAACCAAGCCCCTGCAAGCCCCTGCTTGGGAGCCATTTTTGTGTCTATCTTTGATAAACCGCAGTTTTTGTAAAAGTCGGTTATGGAAAAACTCTATTTTAAGAGTAAAATAGAGATTATGGAACGAATAACTGTATAACATTTAAAGAACCTTTCAAAAGAGCCTACGGTAGATCAGATAATATTGAAGTTGTTTTCTCTGTTTTTGCTTTTCGTTTCAGAATTCGGCCCCAGCTTGGGTTCCATTTTTGTGTTCATCTGAAGCAAATTTCTCTATTTGAAACAAATCGAAACCAATCGGTTTTGCAAATTTTAAAAATCGAAACCACGTTTTTGTTTTATTCGGTTTTTTGTAAAAGAGTTGTAACTGTAAAAGAATTGGATGAAACGTTCAAAATAGTTAAATGTATGTTATGGAAAATGACTCGGTTAGGTCATTAGCAGAGGTTTATGTGTTTTTGGTTTCGATTCAAAACTATGCCCCAGCTTGGGCGCCATTTTTGTGTTCATCTAGAACAACTATCTAAGATGTCACAACGTAAAAGCGATCGATTTTAAAACTTTTGTAAACCGAAACCTAGTGTTCTGTAAAAGTTGAAAATCGAATCCACATTTTTGTTATTCGATTTTTTGTACAAGAGTTGTAACTGTAAAAATTGGATGAAACGTTCAAAATAGTTACATGTATTTTATGGAAAATGGCTCGGTAAGGTCATTTGCATAGGTTTATGTGTTTTTGGTTTCGATTCAAAACTAGGCCCCAGCTTGGGCGCCATTTTTGTGTTCATCTAGAACAACTATCTAAGATGTCACAACGTAAAAGCGATCGATTTTAAAACTTTTGTAAACCGAAACCTAGTGTTCTGTAAAAGTTGGTTATAAGGAAACTTTACTCTAACTTTAGAAGGTTTAGTGAACCGAATAACTGTAGAAGAGTTAAAAACCCGTTTAAAACCGTTTAACATATATTACGCATCTGTTGGATCTAGAGTACGTAAGGTCGAATAAAATTAATGGGGGTTTCTGTATTTTCGTTTTGCCTAACGGAGTTTATCCCCGGTTATGGAAAAATCTACTCTATAATAATTAATTTATGGTTCAAAACAGTTCAAGTTCTAAAAAAATGGACAACATTGGGTAGCAATAGCCTGTTTTCTTTGTTGTTGTTTTGCTTTTCGGAATGGTGGCCCAGCTTGGGCGCCATTTTGGAGGTTATTTCGAGCAACTATCTCAATATATTAAAACCGAAACTGATCGGTTTTGCAACTTTAAAAAACTCAGAACAGCTGTTTTTGTATAACTCGGTTATGGAAAAACTCTACTGTAACAGTATAAGAGATTATTAAACAAATATCAGTAAAACATTCAAATAACCTTTCTAAAAAGTTCTATATCTATGCATCTGTCCTATCTAGGGTAAAATTGGTCGAAAAACTCGTTCGGTGTTTTAGATTAGCGGTTTTAATTTGAGCCCCCGCTTGGGAGCCATTTTGTGAGTTTCTTAAATTTCACTTTATAAAAAATCGTTTACCGCCCCAATTCTAATTAATCTCTATTACATTATCTATTTATGTATTCAATACAAAAACCATATGCTTTTTATTTAACTTTAATCAGTTTCTATTTACATTTTACATATTTTCATATGTTAAACTGTGGAATTTCAAAAATTTTTAAAACTTGTAAAATACAACAAAAACCCAAGAAATACAAAAAAAAAAAATAATAATAAAAAGTAGTTCATGTAAACAAAAACATCGGATTGCCACTAAACTTTAACATGCGTATAATTTGTGTAAACACAGCAGACATACCAGAAGAAAGCCACACACTCCCTCATTTACAATAGACACCTTGGTAACCCTAACCAATATGTAGATTGGTTGATTGAACGCATATTTCTACTTACAATCTATACAACTCTCATACTACTACATGGTACTGTTGATAACCTTAAAAGCAAATATGAATGAAAAAGAGAAACGTTTACAACATAAACTTTAAAAACATTTTTTTATGAATGAATATTGTAATGAAAGAATTTAAAAAACAAAAATTTAAAGATTTAACAGGTAAACGTTTTTAGAGAACAAAAAAATGCATAAACTGATTTAAGTTCGAATTTGCTGTTTTGCAGGATATTTTCTTTTGGCACCACTTCGTTGCCAAAAGTTTCAGAATTTATTTTTTACCTCGAACCAGTTCTCATTCCAGAACTGAAAAACCTTTTCTCCCGAACAATACCGCAGTTTATGTCTTCCAAGCTAAAGACTTACATGACTTGAATGTCAAACGGCTTAGCATCTCATTAAACGACACTCGTAGCGATTACAGCTGACTTGTGCCAAAACTGTATATAAAACGGACTAAATGATTGACTGATTGATTCATCATCTCCCAGTCCAAAACCAATTAAGAAATTTTTGAATGCACACTCAAAGAACTGGAAAACAATTTGTCATAAAAGTTCGTGCAATGAAACTTTTTAATGAAGATTTCATAAATATTATGAAAATTTTTATAAATAAAATGAAATATTTCATAAATACTATGAATATTTATGAAACAATTCATGAATATAATGAAACATTTTCATTGGATGAACTTTTATGATGAGTTTCATTACATTAATGAAGCTTTTTCTTTGTGTGTCTCGCGGAATATAGATCCACTTAGGCTGGGTTCTTAAAAAAACCGATTACCGGGTAAAAAGAAATAAAAAAGTACACCTAGGTACTTTTTTGTATTTCCATATAAAAATTTAAAATTTGGAATGCAGGATCCTCCGAAGAAAAAAAAAAACATTTCAAAAAGGTACTTTTAGGAAATTCTGATTCAAAGGGGCAATAAAGGGGTAAAGTGTCTTTAATGATTTTTCTATCCTCCAGCCGAAAAACACTTTCTAAGAAAAGTAACTTTTGGAAATTCAGATTTTAATAGGGTAAAGAGGGTACATGGGTATATTTTGACAAAAAACTATTTTTAAAAAGTTTCGATTCTATGAGGATAAAAATTTATTTTTGGTACTTTTTGGTATATCCTAAAACAATGTGCATAAAAACTTGATTTTGGAAATGTAACATTTTCAAAAATTTAACAATTTCTGATTCTGAGAAGGTAAAATGGAATTGAATCCATTTAAAACAATTTTTCTTAAAAAAAGAGTTTAATGATTATTCTTTTAGATCAAAAATTTTCTGTAGCTAAATTTTCTAACAACAAAGTTTTTATAGCTAAATTTTTGATAGTAAATTTTTTAAAGCAACATTTTCAATAAAAAATTTTCTAAAGCTAAATTGTTAATAAAAAATTGTCTATAGAAAAATTCTTGATAAAAAAATTTTCTATAGAAAAATTTGCAATAACAAGTTTTTTGTAGCAAGACTTGCAATAACAAATTTTCTGTAGCAAAATTTTTGATTTCAAATTTTCTAAAGCTTAATTCTTGATAAAAAAATTTTCTATAGAAAAATTTTTGATAAAAAAAAATTTTATAGAAAAATTTGCAATAACAAATTTTCCGTAGCAAAATTTTTGATTACAGATTTTCTATAGCAAAATTTACGAAAACAAATTTTCTAAAGCAAAATTTTTGATAAAAAAATTTTACTTTACCAAAATTTTCGATAACTAATTTTCTATAACAAAATTTTGTACTGCAAAATTTCTATGGCAAAATTTTCTATAGCTAAATTTTCGATGACAAATTTATGCAGCAAAACTCTTAATAACAAATTTTCTATAAAAAATATTTCTATAACAAATTTTCTATAACAAAAAAAAAATCTATAACATAATTTTTGGTAACAAATTTTCTATAGCAAAATTTTCAATAACAAATTTTTTATAGTAATAGATCGAAACCAAATATTCTATACCCAAAATTTTCAATAAAAAAATTTCTTGGGCAAAATTTTCTATAAAATAATTTTCTGTGACAAATTTTCTATAGCGAAATTTCCAATACCAAATTTTTTATAGCAAAAATTTTTATAACAAATTTTTCCTATAACAACATTTTTGTAGCAAAATTTTTTATACCATTATTTTCTGTAACAAATTTTCTATTGAAAGCAAACTTTCTACAGCAAATTTTCAATAGCAAAATTTCAATAGTAAAATTTTTGATGGCAAATTTTCTATAGCAAAATTTGCAAATAACAAATTTTCTGTAGCAATATTTTCGGAAACAAACTAACTATAGCAAAATTTTTTGAAAAAAACTTTCAACAGCAATAATTTTTATTACGAAATTTCTATAGCAAAATTTTCGATAACAAATTTTTCATAGCAGAAATTTTAGATAAAAAATTAGCTATAGCAAAATTTTCAATAACATTTTTACAATAGCAAAATTTTCGATAAAAAAATTTTTACAGCAAAATTTTAGTTAACTAATTTTTATGCCAAAGTTTCTATAGTAAAATTTTCGTTAAAAATTTTCTGTGGCAAAATGTTTGGTAGCAAATTTTTAAATAAAAAATTTTCTATAGCAAAGTGTTTGCTATCAAAAGTTTTGATAGCAAAATTTTGATGGCAAAAGTTTCTCTGGCAAAATTTTTGGTAACAATTTTCCTACAGCAAAAGTGTTTTTGGCAAAAGTTTCTATACCAAAATTTTTGATAACAATTTTCCAACAATAAATTCTTTTGAAAATAAATTTACTATAGCAAAATTTTTAATAACAAATTTTATGTCGCAAAATCTTTGATAACAAATTTTATGTAGCAAAATCTTTAATAACATGTTTTTAATAGCAAAATTTTCAGTAACAAATTTTCTATAGCAAATTTTTTAAAACAAAATTTTCAATTAAAAATTTTTTATAGCAAAATTTCTGATATCAAAATTTTTAATAAAATTGTTCAATAGAAAAATTTTGAATAAAAAAGTTTTGCTAAATTTTTGATACCTAATTTTCTACGGTAAAAGTTTCTATAGCTAAATTTTCGGTTAAAAATTTTCTATAGCAAAATTTTCGATAACAAAATTTCTACAGCATAATTTTTGATAACAAATTTTCCATTGCAAAATTTTTTTAAAGCAAATTTTCTATAACAAAATAATCGATAAAAAATTTCAATGGCAAAATTTTCTATACCATAATTTTCGACAACAAATTTTTATAGCAAATTTTTCATGACAAAATTTTTCGAAATCAAATTTTCTATAACAAAATTTTCTTTAACAAAAATTTCTATAGAAAAAATTTTGGTAACAGATTTTCTGTGGCAAAATTTTCAATAACAAATTTTTTATAGCAAATTATCGAAAACAAATTTTTTATCGCAAAATTTTCGATAAAAAGTTTTTCATAGCTAAATTTTCGAATTCAAACTTCCTTTAGCAATATTTTTGATAACTAAATTTCTATAGCAAAACTTTCGATAACAAATTTTCCATTGGAAAAATTTTCAATAAAACATTTTTAATCAAACTTTTCAATAGCAAAATTTTTAATAAAATTTTTCAATAGCAAAATTTTTAATAAAATTGTTTATCAAAAATTTTGCTATTGTAAAATTTTTGATACCTTATTTTTTATAAAAATATTTTCTATACTAGAATTTTTAAAAGCAAAATTTTCCGTAGAAAAATTTCTGGCAAAATTTTTAATAACAAATTTTTGATAGAAAAATTTTGGATATCAAACGTTTTGATATCAAAATTTCTATAACAAAACTTTTGATAACAACTTTTACAGCAACGTTTTCAAACAAAATTACAATAGCAAAATTTTCGATAACAAAATTTCTATAGCATAATTTTTGATAACAAATTTTCCATAGCAAAATTTTTCTAAAGCAAATTTTCTATAAAAAAATTTCTATGGCAAAATTTTCTATACCATAATTTCCGATAGCAAATTTTTTATAGCAAAATTTTTGATAACATCACAAAATTTTTCGAAAATAAACTTCCTTTAGCAATATTTTTAATAAAAAAATTATATAGCAAAACTTTCGATAACAAGTTTTTTAATGGAAATATTTTCGATAAAACATTTTCTATAGCAAAATTTTTAATAAATAGCAAAACTTTCTATAAAAAATTTTCTATTGCAAAATTTTCAATAACAAATTTTTTATAGCAAAATTTTCAATAACAAATTTTTTATAGCAAAATTTTTTATAGCAATTTTTTTATAGCAAAATTTTTGATAGCAAATTTTCTATAGAAAAATTTTCGATAATAAATTTTACATAGCAAAATTTTTGGAAAACAAACTTTCTATAGCAATATTTTTCATAGCAATATTTTTGATAACAAAAATTTCTATGGAAAAATTTTTGGTAACAGATTTTTTAAGCAAAATTTTCGATAACAAATTTTAGCAAAATTTTTGAAAATAAACTTCCTGTAGCAATATTTTTAATAAAATAATTATATAGCAAAACTTTCGATAACAAATTTTTTATTGGAAAAATTTTCGATAAAACATTTTCTATAACAAAATTTTTAATAAATAGTAAAACTTTCTATAAAAAATTTTCTATTGCAAAATTTTTACTAACAAATTTTTTTATAGCAAAATTTTCGATAACAAATTTTCTATAGCAAAATTTTCAATACAATTTTTTTATCGCAAAATTTTTGATAGCAAAAAAATTTTCGATAATAAATTTTACATAGCAAATTTTTTGGAAAACAAACTTTCTATAGCAATATTTTTCATAGCAATATTTTTGATAACAAAAATTTCTATGGCAAAATTTTTGGTAACAAATTTCTTATAGCAAAATTTTCGACAACAAGTTTTCTATGCAAAATTTTCGATAAAAAGTTTTCTATAGCAAAATTTTCGGAAATAAACTTCCTGTAGCAATATTTTTAATAAAAAAATTGATATAACAAAACTTTCTATAACAAATTTTTTATTGGAAAAATTTTCTATAAAATATTTTCTATAGCAAAATTTTTAATAAATAGCAAAACTTTCTATAAAAAAATTTCTATTGCAAAATTTTCAATAACAAATTCTTAATAGCAAAATTTTCGATAACAAGTTTTCTAAAGCAAAATTTTTAATACAATTTTTTTATAGCAAAATTTTTGATAGCAAATTTTCTATAGAAAAATTTTCAATAATAAATTTTACATAGCAAAATTTTTGAAAAACAAACTTTCTATAGCAATATTTTTCATAGCAATATTTTTGATAACAAAAATTTCTATGGAAAAATTTTTGGTAACAGATTTTTTAAGCAAAATTTTCGATAACAAATTTTCTATTGCAAAATTTTCGATAAAAAGTTTTCTATAGCTAAATTTTCGAAAATAAACTTCCTTTAGCAATATTTTTAATAAAAAAAATTAATATAGCAAAACTTTCGATAACAAATTTTTTATTGGAAAAATTTTCGATAAAGCATTTTCTATAGCAAAATTTTTAATAAATAGCAAAACTTTCTATAAAAAATTTTCTATTGCAAAATTTTCAATAAAAAATATTTTATAGCTAAATTTCGATAACAAATTTTCTAAAGCAAAATTTTCAATACAATTTTTTTATAGCAAAATTTTTGATAACAAATTTTCTATAGAAAAATTTTCGATAATGAATTTTACATAGCAAAATTTTTGGAAAACAAACTTTCTATAGCAATATTTTTGATAACAAAATTTCAAGGCAAAAATTTTTGATACAAACTTTTCTACAGCAAAATTTTTGATAAAGTTTTTCAACAACGAAATTTTTGATAAAAAAATTTCAATAGCAAAATTTTTGATAAAAATTTTTCAATACCAAAATTTTCGATAACAAGTTTTCTATAGCCAAGTTTTAGATAAAAAATTTTTTAAGTCGAAAGTTGCTATAACAAAATTTTCAACAACAAGTTTTCGATAGCAAAGTTTTGATAGAAAAATTTTGATGGCAGAAGTTTTTATAGCAAAATTTTTTATAAAAATTTTTCTACAGCAACATTTTTTGAAAACAAATTTACTATGACAAAATTTTCTATTAAAAATTTTTTATAGCAACAATTAAAATTTTTTTTTTTTTTTAATTTGTAAAAATTTTTTCTTGATCCCTCTTTAACCGTAAATTGTAATCAAAACCTTAAAGTATTTCAGTTGAGTAGTAGTATTTTTTGTGTAAAGTGGTCTGTTGTAATTGACATTGTATATAAAAAATAAAAAAATATGAGATAAGACTGTTTTTCACTTTTTTTTTTTTAAATCATAATTCATTCAATATATTTTTCCATATACTTTTTGAGTAAGAATTATTTTTTTACTTGTTATCTTTGGCAGATAAATGTCATTCATTCATACTTTTTTTCAATGATTTGTTGAAGGATTTTCATATTTTTCTTTTGCTTATATTGTTTGCCAGACAGAATTATGTATAATTTTTATACCCTCCAACCACAGTATGGGGGTATACTCACTTTGTCATTCCGTGTGTAACGCATCGAAATATCGATCTAGGACCCCATAAAGTATATATTTTATTGATAAGTGATCGATTCTAAGACATTCTAGCGATGTCCGTCCGTCCGTCCGTCCGTCCGTCTGTCCGTCTGTCCGTCTGTCCGTCTGTCCGTCTGTAGAAGACACGATACAGTCCAAAATAAAAGAGCTAGACTTCCGAAGTTTGGCACAAATATGTCTTATATTCCTAGGCAGGTTAAGTTCGGAAATGGGCAAAATCGGACCAAGGGGAAAAAAGTTCCCCCTTGGAGAACTAAACCAACCCATGAAAAAACGCATTTTTTGCAGAGTTTTTTGAACTTTTGCTAAGCAAATGCAACATTCTTATCTCAGAAAAAGTTCAAAATCGCAAGGGGAAGGTGCCCCCTAACGTCTCCCACCAACCCCCCCCCCCCCAAAAAAAAAGACGCCCCTGGATTTTTTTTTAAATTGTATTTTTTTACATTTTGGAGGGTATAAAAGATTCGGCACAGCCGAATGTAACACTCTCACTTGTTAGCTTTTTTTTTGTTAAATATCCCTTTTTTCTTTGTTTAGTGATAATTTTTACCTAGAGATTTTTTTGTGTGTTGATTTGAAATGGAAAAATTTAATTTAAAGCTTTAATTAAATTTTGATATTTTAGTTAAGATAACGATAACTAAACAAAAACATGTTGAAATTTAACTAAATACCCCATTTTTTTTTTATAAAAATTTTAAAGAATATTTTTTTGTTAAGCTGTTAGAGTGATATGAGAAAATTTTGAAAAAATTATGACAGTTTTTGAATTAGATTTTTTTTTTTTGTTAAAGACAAATATTTTTTTAATCGCAGGAATTTTTACTAAAAATGTGTAAATTTTTCTACAGGAAAATTATTCTAGAGCTTTTTCTATTGGAATCTAAAAGAAATTAAAAAAATTATAGAAAAACTATTTAAAAACTTTTTCTATTGTAATCTGTGAAAAAATTAAAAAAAAAAAACTGTTGCCTACTTTAAAGAGTTAAGTTGTAAAACAATTTATTGCCTACTTTAAGGAACATTAGATTATTGAATTTAGTATCAAAAATTTGCTATAAAAATTTGTTAATAAAAATTATGTTATAAAAAATTTTCCATAAAATCTCAAATAAATAAATACTCAAGCTCGAGGTCATAAGTTTTTAAAGAGATTTTTATTTATTTAAAAATTTATAATATTTCGATATTCTTTAAATATGTTCATCAGGGACATTATTGTCTTTATTCATTTGAGATTCTATAAAGAAAAGATTGAATAACTTTTATTTTCATTAAAAATGTTGTTATTAAAAATTTTGTTAGGAAAATTTGATTTCAAAAAATTTTTCTATAAAAAATTTTTCATCGAAAATTTAGCTATAAAAAAATTCTTTTTGAAAATTTTGCTAAAAAAAATTTTGACATAAAAAATTTTGTCATCGTAAATTTTGTTATATAAAATTTGTTATCGAAAATTTTGTTATCAAAAAATTTGTTATTGAAAAATTTGTTTTCGAAAAATTTTTCTGTAGAAAATTTGCTTTCAAAAAATTTTACTGTAGAGAAATTGTTATCAAAAATTTAGCTATAGAAACTTTTGCCATAAAAATTTTGATATCAAAACTTTAGCCATCAAAAGTTTTGCTATAGAAAAATTGTTATAAAAAATGTTGCTATAGCACCTTTCCCATAGAAACTTAGTTATCAAAATTTTTTTATCAAAAATTTTTTTATCGAAAATTTTTTTTATCGAAATTTTTTTTTATCGAAAATTTTGCTATTGAAAAATTTTATTGAAGATTTTTCTATAGAAAAAAAGAAAAATTTTTACCAATTGCTAACCAAAAATTTTGCTATAGAAATTTTGTTATTAAAAATATAGCTATAGGAAGTTTGTTTTCGAAAATTTTGCTATCGAAAAATTGTTGTTGAAAATTCTGCGATAGAAAATTTTACATAAAAAATTTTGCAATCAAAAATTTGGTATTGAAAATTTTGCTATAGAAAATTTGTTATTGAAAATTTTGCTATAGACAATTTGTTAACGAAAATTATGTTTTAGAAAATTTTGCCACACAAACTTTGTTATCAACAATTTCGTTATAGAAAATTTGTTTTTGAAAAAATTTGCTTTAGAAAATTTGCTATCCAAAATTTTTGTTATAGTAAATTTGTTAACAAAAATTTTGCTTTAGAAAATTTGTTATCAAAAATTTTGCTTTACAAAATTTGTTATAAAAAAATTTATTTTCGAAAAATTTTATCTGTAGTAATTTTGCTGTTGAAATAGAACAAATAGTTATCAAAAATTTAGCTATAAAAACTTTTGCCATAAAAATTTTGATATCAAAACTTTTGCCATCAAAAATTTTGATATAGGAAAATTGTTATAAGAAATTTTGTTATAGTAATTTTTGCCATGGAAAATTAGTTATCAAAAAAAATTTTTATCAAAAATTCTGCAATTGAAATCTTTTATTGAAGATTTTCACAATTTGCTAACCAAAAATTTTGCTATAGAAATTTTTTATCAAAAATATTGCTATAGAAAGTTTGTTTTCAAAAATTTTGCTGTGGAAAAAAAAATTTTGCAACAAAAAATTTTTTATTGAAAACAAAAAAATTTTGCTATAGAAAGTTTGTAACCGAAAATTATGCTTCAGAAAATTTTGCAACACCAATATTTTTATTAACAATTTTGTTATAGAAAATGTGTTTTCTAAAAGTTTTGCTATAGACAATTTGCTTTCAAAATTTTTGCTATAGTAAATTTGTTTTCGAAAAATTTTTCTAAAAAAACTTTTGCCAGAAAAATTGTGATATCAAAAATTTTGCTGTAAGAAAATTGTTATCAAAAATTTAGCTATATAAACTTTTGCCACCAAAAATTTTCTATAGGAAAATTATTATAAAAAATTTTGCTATATAAACTTTTGCCATAGAAAATTAGTTATCAAAAAATTTTTTTAACAAAATTCTGCTATTGAAAACTTTTATTGAAGATTTTACAATAGAAAATTTTCACAATTTGCTAATCAAAAATAGAAATTTTGTTATCAAAAATATTGCTATAGGAAGTTTGTTTTCGAAAATTTTTCAATAAAAAATTTGGTATTGAAAATTTGGCTGTAGGAACATTGTTATCAAAAATTTAGCTATAAAAAATTTGTTACCGAAAATTATGTTTTAGAAAATTTTGCCACACAAACTTTTTTATCAACAATTTTGTTATAGAAAATTTGTTTTCGAAAAATTTTGCTATAAAAAATTATTTTTCAGAAATTTTGCTATACAAAATTTGTTATCGAAAAATTTGTTTTCGAAAAATTTTGCTGTTACAAATAAAATTTTGCCATACAAATTTGGCGTACGGACATAGCGCCCAAGGTCTTATCGCCCAAAACCGTAAATGTCATATCGCCCAAGCAGCGACATATTGCCCAAAATGATAGGTCTAAAAATGTTATTTCTCCCAAAACAATATTGTCAAAAAATCCAAAATATTTTTTTTGGGCGAAATTTCGAAATTACAACTTCTATGACTTGTTTTTTTTTGTAATAAAGGTTTTCTGCGTAGCCGGCCTTCGGCCGGGCTTAGGGATTACATACTTCATGCATTAAACCCACCCTCTCTGCAAACCAAAGCTAATTTGGTTATCAGGCCTTTTTGAGGCATAATAAATTTGATAGCGTAAAGGCCTGCTAAACTAGAAAACTTCAGTTTGCGGAGAGGGTGGGTTTAATGCATGGATTTTGTAATCCCTAAGCCCGGCCGAAGGCCGGCTACACATATAAACTTTAAAATATTGTCTTAAAAAAACAATATTGGTGAGTTTTATGATTATTTTTTGGGTGCTATGACATTTTATAAATTCAACATTTTAATATTTGGGTAATATGACATTTTTGATAGTTTATATTAATTTATAGAAAATTGTTAAAATACCCAAAAATATTGGCCATATCGTCCAAAAAATTTTGCAACAACAACTAACACACATTTTTTTTGGGTGGAATGACTTTTTTAAATTGGGCGATATGCACTTGGGCGCTATGTCCGTACGCCTACAAATTTTGATACCAAAACTTTTGCCATCAAAAATTTTGCTATAGAAAAATTGTTATAAAAAAATTTTGCTGTAGAACCTTCTAATAAAAAATTAGTTATCAAAAAATTTTTTATCGAAAATTTTGCTATTGCAAAATTTAATTGAAGATTTTACTATAGAAAATTTTATATTGAAAATTTTATTATTCACAATTTGCTAGCCAAAAATTTTGGTAAAGTTTGTTTTCAAAAATGGAAAAATTGTTATTGAAATTTTTTCGATAGAAAGTTTTTCATAAAAAATTTTGCAATAAAAATTTTGCTATAGAAAATTTAGCTACGGAAAATTTTTTTTTTTAAATAATGTTTTAGAATATTTTGGCACACAAACATTTTTTGTCAACAATTTTGTTATAGAAAATTTGTTTTCAAAAAATTTTGCTATAGAAAATTAGTTTTTAAAAATTTTCCCAAAGAAAATTTGTTTTCGAAAAATTTTTCAGTAGGAAAATTGCTATAGAAACTTTTGCCACAAAAATTTTAAAATCAAAAATTATTTATAAAAAATGTTTTTTATCGAAATTCTTGCTATTGAAAAATGTTAATGAAGATTTTGCTATAGACAATTTTTACAATTTACTAAACAAAATTTTGCTATAGGAAGTTTATTTTCGAAAATATTGCTATTGTTGTTAAACGTTACGTTTTAGAATATTTTGCCACGCAAACTTTGCTATCAACAATTTTTTTTGAAAAATTTTGCTATAGAAAATTTGTTTTCGAAAATTATGTTTTAGAAAATTTTGCCACACAAACTCTGTTATCAACAATTTTGTTATAGTAAATTTGTTTTCATAAAATTTTGCTGTAGGAAAATTGCTAAAAAAAATTTTGCTATGAAAACTTTTTCCATCAAAATTTTGATATCAATAATTATTTATCAAAAAATGTTGTTATTATCGAAAATTTTGCTATGGAAAAATTGTTGTTGAAAAATATGTTTTTGAAAATTTTGCCACACAAACTTTGTTATCAACAATTTTTTTTCGAAAAATTTTGCTGTAGGAAAATTGTTTTTTAAAAATTTTGCTGTAAAAAAACTAAAAAACTATGTTTTAGAAAATTTTGCCACATAAACTTTGGTATCAACAATCTTGTTATAGAAAATTTGTTTTCGAAAAATTTTGCAATACAAAATTTGTTTTCGAAAATTTTGATATAGTAAATTTGTTTTCGAAAAATTTTGCTATAGAAACTTGTTTTTGAAAAATTGTTATCAAAAAATTTTGCTATAGAAACTTTTGCCATCAAAGTTTTGATATCAAAAATGTTGCAATAAGAAAATTGCTATCAAAAATTTAGCTTTAGAAACTTTTGCCATCAAAAATTTTGCTGTAGGAAAATTGTTATGAAAAACTTTGCTATAAAAACTTTTGCCATCATAAATTTTTTATCAAAACTTTTTCTATCAAAAATTTTTTGTTATTAAAAATTTTGTTATAGAAAATCTGCTACCGAAATTTTTTTTTACGCAACATTTTGCTACATAAACTTATGCCGTAAAAAATTAGTTATCAAAAATTTTGCTATAGAAAATTTTTAATCAAAAATTTTTCTATAGAAAATTTTTAATCAAAAATTTAGCTATTGAAAAGTTTTATCGAAAATTTTTGTTCTGAAAACTTTTTTATTGAAAATTTTGCTATAGAAAATTTGTTACCGAAAATTATGTTATAGAAAATTTAGCCATAGAAATTGTTTTATCGAAAATTTTGTTAGAGAAAATTTGCTTTGGAAAATTTAATTTGAGTCAAATCCGATCATTTTAAACTGTAGCGATCTTCGATAAATTTTTTTGATTTTTAGAAAATTTCCACTAAATTTTTGATTTTTGAAATGAATATGAAACAATATGAAATATGAAACAAGTTAAAAAGTTCGGCTTTGCCGAATATACAGATGTAAAAAAATAAAAAAGTTTCGGCGGAAAAATTTTTTTTGGTGAAATAATTTTTTTGGTGAAATAATTTTTTTGTTAAAAAATTTTTTTGTGAAAAAAACATTTCGCAAAATTCTTTTTGTAAGAAAAATGTGTTTGTACTTGTTTAACTTCTGTTCGGTATACTTGTCTATTCGCATCTGTCAACGAGCAGCTGGATAAAAGCATTTAGTATTTTTAGGTTATGTAGAATGCCCAAAAATTTTCGAGGATTCCTAACATTTTCGTTCATAACTTTTGAACCGCTGAACCGATATCGCTCATATGCAATACCATACAACAACAACAAGAAAAATTTATTAAGTTTCAGTTATATCTGTGTAATATTTTGGCCGTGACCGCCATTTTAACTGACTGAGGGACATCGCTAAAATGTTTTAGAATCGATCACTAATCAATTTTAACTTTATGGGGTCCCAGACCAATATTTCAATGAGTTACAAACGAAATGACAAATTTTGGATATTCCCTCTAAGTATCACTAAAAGATTAAAATTAATTGACCAAAAAATGTATCCGGTACTTTTCAAAAATTTTTCGAAACTTTGACAATTTTTAAAAAATTTTCAAGAAAATATTTTTTTTAAATAATATATGAATAACGTCTGAACATTTTTTACCGGGTGGGGAGGATTACAAAATAAATGGAAATTACTTTCTTTCAGAATGTAATGAATTAATTTTTTGATTCTTATTACATAATTTTTATTAAAAATAATAAAAATCGTTTTATTCGACCTTTAAAATATTATATTTTGAGGATGTTTATTCTGGCTCGAGGTCATTATTTTCTTTACTAAACCATGATATCCTCATAGCATAATTTTCAAGAAAATTATTTTTTTTTTTTTTTGTTTTAAATTTATTGATGTTGGTCATTTTTGCAAGACTTAATCGGCGCGTGTTTCGGAATTTGTCAGATTCCATTATCAAGATTATTTAGCAAAAATAGAAACGATTTACTGCTACAAAGTAGCAAAAAAAAAAGTTAAATTTTTTGTTTTTATTTTATTTTTTGTTTTTTCTTTCTTATTTTTTTTTTTTCTTCTTTTATTTTTTAAATATTTTTTTTATTTTTTATTAAACCCATGTCATTGTAAATGCATCATAACTCTCCAAATAACTTCAATTCCAAAAACTGAGTTGTAAAACTGTAAAACCTCTTATCCTTTCAACTGTCAAACTGACAGTTAACAAGATTATTAAGCCCCATAGATTTAATTGCATGTGTAAATGCACTTAAAAGATATTTTCTTTACCATTTTAATACTAATTATTATATTAAAATATATTTTCTACTAATTAGTACACGCATTTTAAGTTAATAAATTTATCTAGTTTAAACGGTGTTTAAACTATTTTGACAAATTGTTTTTGTTTATTAGCAGCGAATATACAATACAATTAATACAATATTAAAACACCAGCTAATAAAATATCATTTTTAAATATTTTACTTTAATATTTTTTTTTTTGTTTAACATCGTATGAATAAAACTTGTTTTTAAAAATTTCATAATAAAAAGTTTTAATTTATGTTAAAAAAAAAATATTTTATTTAACATAAATAATTTACAAATAACGATAAAAAATTAGCTATCACCCCATTTAAAACTTTTTTAATTTTAAAATATCATTTTTGTCTAGAAAATAAAATGAAAAAATATTTTACAGTATTAAAAAAATTTACACATAATCCCCGAGTTTAAACTTTTAAATATTGGAAGATTTTTTTTTAGTTTTAAGCGGATTGAAAATTGCAATTTTTAGGCGATAAAAGGGGAGGAAAAGTGTATTTTTGGACTTTTTATATTTCATAAATAGCCATAAAAACTTACACTTTAGGAAAAAATCCAAAAATCCTTAAAACTAGGTAATTGGTACTTTTTTTTATCTTCTTATAAAAAAGTACCAATTGGAAATTTCGATTTTAATAGTTTAAACATGCTAAAATGGTACTTTTTTATCTCATAATAAAAAAAGTACCAATTGGAAATTTGGTTTTTAATAGTTTAAAAATGTTAAATTTGGAATGTACGATCATCCATTTACAAAAAAAAAAAAACATTGTAGCAAAAGTACTTTTTATAAAGTTTCGATTCCAGTAGGGTAAAAATGTGTACTTTGGTACTTTTCGTTCTTCTGAAACAATGATCATTATAACCTGATTTTTGGATCCTCGTTTAAAACAAAACATTCTGAAATTTTTTTTTTAGAAATTTTTTTTAGGTAAAAAGTGGAAAAATGTACTTTTGTACTTTTTCAAAGTCCATCAGCCAAGGATTTTTAATTCAATAGTTATAAAAAAGTACCCATTCTTCCTTTTTATCCTTCTCTTGTCCCCTGGGAGTCGTTACTTTCAAAAACTACTTCTTTTAAGAATGTTTGTTTGCTGGATAATCCCAGATTCAAAATTTTAAGTTCATAGGACCATTATTTTAGAAAATCGAAAAAGTACTCTTAGAATCAAAAATGTCGCTGGATCATTCTTCATTCCACATTTCATTTTTAGAATCATTTTATTAGGGATAGAAAAAGTACCAAAATAAAATGTTGTATCATTTTTACCTTATTCAAATCGAAATTTCTAAAAGGTACTTTTTAAACTGGAGGCTTTTTAACTCAATAGTTATAAAAAAGTACCAAAATTTGTTGTCCCCTTTGAATTCAAATTTGTAAAATATTCTCTTTTTAGAATTTTGTTTTTTTTTTTTTGTGTTGTTGGATAATCCTAAATTTTCAATTTTAAGTTAATAAGACCCCTTTTTTTCTGGAAGTAAAAAAAAGGTACCAAAGTCCAATTTAAACACTTGCCTCCTTAGAATAAGAAATTCCTAAAAAGTATTTTTTCTGAATAATTTGTTCCGATGTAGGATACAAAATTTCAAATCTCAAGTTTGTATAACCATTGTTTCAGTAGACCGAAAAAGTACCAAAATACACTTTTTTTACCCTCTGAGTATTGAAACTTTCTAAAAAACTCTTTTGTCAGAATGGTTTTTCGCCAAAGAATCCTACATTGGTAAAAGTACCAAGTTGCAATTATTTTCCAAAAAGTACTTTTTCCGACTCAAAAAAAAAATTTAAAATAAAAAAAAAAAAAAAAATACACTCAAAAAAACAATTTTTATGAACTAAAGTAAAGTTTTTTACTAAAAAAAAATTTATGCATATTTTTTACTTTTTAAAAAGTAAAAATCTGTTTTTGTACTCAAATTTTTTTGTATTTAAAATTTTTGGGCACTGCGGGGGGTATTCACAGTATTTCATAAACATATGAAAGAGCATTATCACTAGAGAGTAAGCCGTGGTAGAAGTGTATTTATATTTTAACAACAAAAAAAGAACTCAGCACCATAAAATTGTATACATTTTCAAATTTTTGACAGAATTTCATTAAAATATCTTATAATTATGATGGTTATAATAGTTTTAGTAACATATAATAAAATGTTTAATATTAAAAAAGGCATATAAAAGAATATAAAATAAATGCATTTAAGGCTTAACAACAAAGAAAGGTAAAATTTTTAACCCTCTAATGAATAAAAAAATTTTTAATAATTTTGCTATTTTTTTGTAACTATGATATTTTTAGCAAATTATGATATTTTACTATTTTTTATAGTAAATGAGTAAGTTTGCTATTTTTTCTAATTATGCTATTTTTAGATAATTATGCTATTTTGATATTTTTTTAGGAAACACTACTGTATTTTTAACAAATTTTGCTATTTTTCTAACTATGCTATTTTTTGATAATTTTTGATAAAAATACAAAATCTCAAAATAGTATATTTAGACATTTTTACTAACTATGGCATTTTGCTATTTTTTCTAACTACTTTCTAAGGGACAAAAAAGATAATATTGGTATTTTTCTAAATATGCTATTTTTTAGCTAATTATGCTATTTTGATTGTTTTTAGAAAACATTGTATTGTAATCAAATATTGCAATTTTTGTAACTATTTTTTGTTAATTTTTCTAACTATTTTTACCAAATTATGCTGTTATCAAATATTATTGATTTTTTTAATATATTTTACTATTTTGCTAGTAAATGAATAAATTTGCTATTCTTTCTAACTATGCTATTTTGATATTTTTAGATAATTATACTATTTTGATCTTATATTAGGAAACATTATTGTATTTCTAGCTAATTTTTGCTTACTACGGTATTTTGCTATTTTTTCTAACTATGTTTTATTATTTTTAGCTAATTATGCTATTTTACCCTTCTAATGGATTTTTAGCTAATTATGCTATTTTGATTATTTTTTTAGCTAATATTGCAATTTTTTATTACTTTTGCTAACTATTTTTACCAAATTATGCTATTTTCAATTTTGTTATCAAATATTATTGATTTTTTACTATATTTTACCATTTTTATAGGAAATGTGTAATTTTGCTATACTTTCTAACTATGCTATTTTAATCTTTTATTAGAAAACATTATTGTATTTTTAGCTAATTTTGCTATTTTTGATAACTATAGTATTTTGCTATTTTTTCTAACTATGTTTTACTATTTTTAGCTAATTATGCTATTTTAATCTTCTAATGGTCAAAAAATGGTAATGTTGATATATTTCTAAATATGCTATTTTTAGCTAGTTAAGCTATTGTGATTTTTTTAGAAAACATTATTGTATTTTAAGCTAATATTGCAATTTTTGTAACAATTTTTTGTTATTTTTTCTAACTTTTTTTTTAGCAAATTATGCTATTTTTAATTTTGTTATCAACTATTATTAATTTTTTTCTGTATTTTACTATTTTTATAGTATATGAGTAATTTTGCTATTTTTTAACTATGCTATTTTTTGATAATTATGCTATTTTGATATTTTTTTAGAAAACATTATTGTATTTTCAGCTAATTTCGCTATTTTTTCTAACTATGGTATTTTGCTATTTTTCTAACTATGTTTTACTATTTTCAGCTAATTATGCTATTTTAACCTTATAATGGTCAAAAAAGGTAATATTGATATTTTTCTAAATATGCTATTTTTAGCTAATTATGCTATTTTGATATTTTTTAGCTAATATTGCAATTTTTGTAAAAATTTGTTGTTATTTTTCTAACTATTTTTAGGAAATTATGCTATTTTTAATTTTGTTATCTAATATTATTGATTATTAACCATATTTTACTATTTGTATAGTAAACTAGCTATACCCGGTCCGCGTTGCTGGCCCTAAGAAAAACACTGTTTTATATTGCATCTTAAATAGTGTCAACAAAATCTGTTCAGCCGTTTTAGCGTGATTTCGAAACAGACAGACATTACGTTAAGTATAGTACAAAGGAGCGTGTCATTTAACGCATTTTTATCGAATCGTGACAGTCTAAAGTTCCATGCTGCATCCTCGAATAGTACTATCTGTGCTGCAAATTCATTGACATCAGTTTTGCCGTTTTTCTGTGATTGCGAAAGAGGAGGAAATAACTTTATATTTATGAAAAACGGGAGTGACATGTTATACCCATTTGCCGAATCGCGCTCTACATATGACCTACAGTTCCCGGTTAGTTCTATCAGTAGTGACAGATTTGGCTTATCCGTTTTTGCGTGATTTCAAAACAGGCAGATATAACGTTCAGTATAAATCAAAGGGGAGTGGAAATATACGCCTCTTTGTTCAATTGTGGTTAGTATAGTACAAAGGGCGTTGCAATTTTGATTCCTTTATCCAACAACGATCTTATATAGCCTACATATACACTTGGTTGTTTGTAGTGAAATTGTGAAGAGAATCGGTTCAGCTGTTTTTGCGTGATTGTACAAACGCCCCTTTTTCCAATCGTAGTATAACATGTCCTATCAACGACGTGTTCAGAGGGGGGCCCAACAACAACAACAAATTTTTTTATTTATTTAAAAACACAAATCTCACGAAAAGAACTACAATTTTTTTTGTTGTTGTTGTTGTTGGGCCCTAAAAGAACAATCCTGCATACGTGTATGTGTCCTATAGTTCCGCACTGGTGCTGAAAATTAAATTAAAATCGAATCAATAGTTTTGCGTTATTGCGGAGCATGGAGAAATAACATTCAATACAAAGGGGCATGGCATTTTACTCCCGTATGTCCGATCACGCTCTAATTTGGCACATAGTTAGTACTTGGTTAGTACGTTGGTTTATATTTCATCAAAATTGGTCCATCCGTTTTTTATATATAGATGTCATTAGTGGTGCAATGTAAAAATTCGATTTTGACCACCCCTCCGCCCGCAGGCAAAAAAGCATGGCATTTTAAGCCCACTTGTCCGATCACGCTCTAATTTGGCATAAAGTTAGTTCTCGGTTAGTACTATCTTTGGTTTAAATTTCATCAAAATCGGTCCATCCATTTTTTATATATAGATGTCATTATTGGTGCAATGTAAAAATTCGATTTTGCCACGCCCCTCCGCCCACACGCAAAAAATCAAAAGTCTGACTGCATACTGGTGGAATGATGAAATTGCTTCATTGAGAAGAGAGTGTCACCAAGCAAGAAGAATTTACCAGAGATCTAGGGGTAGAGATGAGTTTCCACAACGTCAGGAGTCCTTTAGACTCTCAAGGCGAAAACTTAAAAAAGCGATAGAGTCGAGTAAACGCCAATGTTTCCTTAAACTAACGGATGAAGTCGAAACAAACCCTTGGGGCTTGGGCTACAAAATTGTTATGAAAAAACTCCGGAGCCCAAATCATCCAACCTGCCTGGAGGTAATGCATGGAATCGTGTCTACTCTCTTTCCGGAAAGAACTGGTGTTGAATTTGTCGAAACTAACTCAGAACAAACGGTAGAAATTGCAGAAGTAACTGAGGATGAAATACTCGTAATAGGTAAAAAAAAGATTGGCACAAAAAAAGCACCTGGACCGGATGGAATACCAAATTGCGCTATAAAAACGGCAATTAGTCAACAACCTGAAGCATTTGTGAAACTTTTTAACTCCTGTCTCCAAGAAGGAACATTTCCAGATCGATGGAAACACCAGAAGTTGGTATTGGTGCCGAAACCCGGCAAACCCCATGGTGATCCCTCAGCATTCCGTCCAATCTGTCTGCTAGATACAACAGGGAAAATACTTGAGCATATAATATGTAGCAGACTTGAACAATCCCTAAGTAATTTCGGTGGACTCTCAGATTTCCAATACGGGTTTAGGAAATCACGTTCTACGGTCGACGCAATCAACTCCCTTAAGAATATCGCAGAAAAAGCAATCGAAGGAAAAAGATGGAAAGGTGGTACTAAGGAATATTGCTTAGTTATTACTTTAGATGTAAAAAATGCGTTTAACTGTGCTAGCTGGCCTCACATAATGGAAGCACTTAAAAAGCGTAGAACACCGCCCATCCTCTTAAAGATGATGGGCGAATATTTTACGAACAGAGTACTAAAATATGAAACAGATGCTGGTACCAAAGAGTACCGGATAACCGGAGGCGTACCACAAGGCTCCGTTCTTGGCCCGATACTCTGGAATATAATATAATGTACGATGACGTGTTGCGCTTGAAACTCCCTAATGAATCTAAAGTCATTGGGTTTGCGGATGACATAGCGGTTGTGGTGGCTGCAAAAGATACGGATTACCTGGTAAGGATAGCTAACCTAACGGTCAGTAAAATCAGGAACTGGATGTCCTCGGTGAAGTTGGAGTTGGCCGAACAAAAGACGGAGGCGGTGCTTATTAGCAGCAGGAAAATAAAAGAAGTTTTAACGCTAAATGTTGGAGGGCACGACATCACTACAAAGCCATCTATTAAGTACCTGGGTGTTATGATCGATGATAGGTTATGCTTTAAGGAGCAAATATCGTACTCCTGCAAAAAGGCAGCCGGGGTGAGCTCCGCACTAACGAGACTAATGGTAAATACAAGAGGACCAAAGCAAAATAGAAGGCTTTTGTTGGTGAGTGTGGTTAGGGCCATAATGCTCTACGGCAGTAGGGTATGGTACGAGGCTT
Organism: Pegoplata infirma; assembly: GCA_963921195.1. Taxonomy (NCBI): domain Eukaryota; kingdom Metazoa; phylum Arthropoda; class Insecta; order Diptera; family Anthomyiidae; genus Pegoplata; species Pegoplata infirma. Next base: position 204,620,247 of record OY992540.1, read on the forward strand.
TGCAAATAAAGCAAAACTCCAAAAGACTTTTGTCAACATACCGTCTGGGTGCACTAAGGGTGGCCAGTTCATTCCGCACAGTTTCTGGTGATGCAATTATGGTTATATCGAGCATGATACCAATCGATATCTTAGCAAGAAAAGCCATATATATTGAAAAGGCGATGGGAGCTAACCGTAAAGAGAAACAAATAGAAGCTGAACGTTGTATACTAGAAGAGTGGCAAACCCGATGGACCTCATCGGGAAAGGGAAGATGGACATTCCGATTAATTCCTAATATTAGGCAGTGGATAAACCGATCACATGGGCAAGTTGATTACTACTTAACACAGGTTCTAAGTGGACATGGATGCTTTAAATCATACCTGCACAAGTATGGTTACGAGGACGATCCGAATTGCGAGATTTGCGGAAGCGTAGAAGATGCTTTACATGTTGTTTTTAGTTGCCCCAGGTATGAAGCAAATAGAGAAAGACTGTCGGCGGTGTTGGGAACCCAGCTAAGACCCGAAAATCTTGTTGAAAATATGTTAAAGTCGAGCGAAAATTGGGGCGCCGTGGCAAACTTGGCAGCTGAAATTATGAAATTTCAACGATCCCTTGAGCGAAGAAGGAGAAATACTACAATATATGTAAGAACATAGTGCTGGCCTAACTAAGGCAATCCCCGCCCGCGAAGTAATACCATGCGGTAGTCCCGCGAGTGGTGGCAATGGTGTCGGGGGGGTGGTTTTAGTCGGTAAGAATCCGACATACCCCGTAAGGGAATCTATGCAAGATTTCCACCTCCCCTCTCAAAAAAAAAAAAAAAAAAAAAAAAAAAAAAAACATCCATTTTTATATATGTATATAGATGAGTAAATTTGCTATTCTTTCTAACTATGCTATTTTTAGATAATCATGAAACTTTGATATTTTTTTAGGAAACACTATTGTTTTTTTAGCTAATTTTGCTATTTTGCTACCTATGGTATTTTGCAATTTTTTCTTACTATGTTTTACTATTTTTTGCTAATTATGCTATTTTAACCTTCTAATGGACCTAAAAAGGTAATATTGATATTTTTTCTAAATATGCTATTTTAAGCTAATTATGCTATTTTGATTTTTTTTTTTAGAAAGCATAATTGTATTTTTAGCCAATATTGCAATTTTTGTAACTGTTTTTGCTATTTTTAATTTTGTTATCAAATATTATTGATTTTTTACTATATTTTACTATTTTTATAGTAAATGAGTAATTTTTCTATTCTTTCTAACTATGCTATTTTTAGATAATTATGCTATTTTGATAATTTTTAAAGGAAACATTATTGTATTTTTAGCTAATTTTGCTATTTTTGCTAACTATAGTATTTTGCTATTTTTTCTAACTATGTTTTACTATTTTTAGGTAATTATGCTATTTTATCCTTCTAAGGGAAAAAATAACCCGAGTAAAAAAGTTCCTATATAGTTGTATATAATTTTATAAACATCATATATGATTAAATAGAATTATATAGAATTTGATGCGAAAAATGAGTCGATAAAACTATATAAAATTTGATCAATGTTTCATATATTTTGATAAATTTTTTATATAATTTTATGCGAAATTTGGACCCCTATTTTTATATAATAATAGCAAAATTATATAATTAGATATAATTATATAAAAATATATAAAATTGTATAAAACTGTATAAAACTATATGAAGTTACATAAAATTATATATAATTATATATAATTAAAACAAAATTTTATGATTTATATATAACTTGATATAATTTTATGTAACTTTATATAGTTTTATACAGTTTAATACAATTTTATATATTTTTATATAATTATATCTAATTATATAATTTTGCTATTATTATATAAAAATAGGGGTCCAAATTTCGCATATAATTATATAAAAAATTTATCAAAATATATGAAACATTGATCAAATTTTATATAGTTTTATCGACTCATTTTTTCGCATCAAATTCTATTTAATTCTATTTAATCATATATGATGTTTATAAAATTATATACAACTATATAGGAACTTTTTTACTCGGGAAGGTAATATTGATATTTTTCTAAATATGCTATTTTTAGCTAATTATGATATTTTAGCCTTCTAATGGTAGAAAATGTAATACTGACATTTTTCTTAATGTGCTATTTTTAACTAATTATGATATATCGATTTTTTTTAGGAATTGCAATTTTGTAACAATTTTTTGTTATTTTTTCTAACTATTTTTAGCAAATTATGCTATTTTCAATTTTTTTATCAAATATTATTGATTTTATACTATTTTTTAGTAAATGAGTAATTTTGCTTTTCTTTCTAACTATGCTCTTTTGCTATTTTTAGATAATTATGCTATTTGATCTTGTTTTAGGAATTATTATTATATTTTTAGCTAATTTTGCTATTTTTGCTAACTATGGTATTTTACTATTTTTTATTATTTTTAGCTAATTAACCTTTTAAGGGACAAAAAAGAAGGTAATATTGATATATTTCTAAATATGCTATTTTTAGCTAATTATGCTATTTTGTTTTTTTTAGCTAATATTGCAATTTTTGAAAACAAATTTTGTTATTTTTTCTAACTATTTTTAGCAAATTATGCTATTTTTAATTTTGTTATCAAATATTATTGATTTTTTACTAATTTTTAATAGTTTAATAATTTTGCTATTTTTTCTATTTATTGATAATTATGCTATTTTGATATTTTTTTAGGAAACATTATTGTATTTTTAGCTAATTTAGTTATTTTTGCTAACTATGGTATTTTGCTATTATTTACTATTTGGATAACTATGTTTTACTATTTTTAGCTAATTATGCTATTTTAACATTCAATGGACAAAAAAAGGTAAGATTGATATTTTTCTAAATATGCTATTTTTAGCTAATTATGCCATTTTTATTTTTTTTAGAAAACATTATTGTATTTTTCGCCAATATTGCAATTTTTTTAAACTATTTTTTGTTAATGTTTCTAACTATTTTTAGCAAATTATGTATGTTAATTTTAATTTAGTTATCAAATATTATTGTTTTTTAACTAATTTTTGTTATTATTTCTATGCTATTTTGCTATTTTTAGCGAATTATGATATCTCTGCTATTTTTACTTCCATTTAAGGTTTAATAATAATTTATAAAATAAGGATATTAGAAATTAAGGACAAACCAAACAATGTATAGAAAAGTACACTAAAGATGTATCGCCTTAAAACACAAAGTTTAACAAAAAAAAAAAAAACAGGAGATAAACATTTATTGATATGAAGGACTAGAAGACAGTTTTAAAATAAAATAAAAAATGCACACAAAAAAGGCTTAAAGGATTATAACTAATAATGAAATACGTATTATCCTTAAGACACACATCATCATCATCAGCATAATATCCGAGTGGACGAACATACACACACTTCAAAGAGCTGGAATTGCAAAATTTGTATATATTATTGAAACATATGCTAAAATTCGAAAACCAAAAATGTGTTTTGTTAAACATCTATAAGAATAGCACGCGCTGTGGAACAACAACAAATACTTAAACTTGTAAATTTTCTTATTGTAAAAAAAAATAAAAATAATAATAATAAGAGATCCTGACCGTCATTTGTAGGACTCCTTCAACTTTGTACGTTTTGTTGTAGTGTTTGGCGAAGAAAAAAGAAACAAAATTAAGGACAGGTGCAAAATTCGCTTTTTTTTTGGTAATTGCCAAAAAATAAACAAAATAACAGAGAGTTTTATAATTTTGAATACCCTACAATTTACTGAAAAAAAATTGCTATTTTTGTTTTAAGAATGCTATTTTTATTATTTTGCTATTTTAAGCTAATTATGATATTTTAAAATTTTTAGTTCGGACTTTTAGTTTAAGACTCGATTTAAGCATAAGCATAGAGAAAGTAGCAACATTTGGTGTTTTTTCTTACAAAAATAATTTCAAACTTCCCAGCAAAACTTAGATTACCAAATAAGGTATAAAATAAGGTATAGTATCTCTTATTTTATACATTGCAGCATTGATGATTTTAACAGGCGATGAGACTCAAAGTAATGCATCCACATTATCACAAAGAATACCAGTAAGGTATAAAATAAGTCATAAATTTATAACGAAGAATACGAGTAAGGTGTAAAATATATGATATTTTATAGGTTACAAGAAAATAGTAATTTTGTATTAAATTTACTCACGTGATTGTAAGTGAGTGTAAGTAGGCAAAATATGCTCGTGAGTGTGTGTCGTTAGAAATTTCCTGTCGTGAGCCCATCTCTAGTTTAAACTTATGAATTTTTTTCAAAATAATTATTTTTTATGCTATTGTAATGCATTATGCATCCAATTATAAATAATGCATTATTTCAAACTTTCAAATAATACATAATGTAACAAATATAAGTCATCCATGATTTAATGTTTAGAAATAATAAATATGAAATACATTTTTTCCAATAATCATGCATTACGTAGCAAATTATTAGTAATGCATTATTTTTCATTTTAAAATAATACGTTGTGGAACAAATGTTTGGTAAGACATCCTAAAATAATGCTATAAATAAGGCATATACATTACCTGGTAATGTGTTATATAATCACTACCCATTACCAAAGTTTTGCTGGGTTTATCGCGTTTAGTGCGTTAACTTTTTATCATCTGCGAAAAAGTAAAATAAATATAAAAAGGACCAATGTACACTTTTTTACCCCTTTTACGACCTTTAAAAGCGGAATTTCCAAAAAGTACTTTTTCCAGAATGTTGTTTTACTAAAAGATCCTACATTCAAAATCTCAAGTGCTTGGTTCATTATATCAGATAATACAAAAAGTACCAACAGTATACTTTTTTACACCTTGAGAAACGGAATTTACAAAAAATTCTTTATGTAGAATGATTTTTTCGCTGAAGGATCCTACATCCTTCAAATTTCAAGCTTCTAGTACCAATATTTCAGAAACTATAAAAGTACCAAAAGTACATTTTGTTTCCTTCGTTAGAAACTGAGTCTCCAAAAAACACTATTTTCTAGAAGTTTTTTGCACCGAAGGATCATACTTTAAAAATTATAACATCAAGGACCATTATTTTAGGAAATATAAGAGGTACCCCTTTAGAAACGGAATTTACAATAAGTACCAAAAAGTACTAAAATACCTTTTTTTACACATTTTACCACCCTAAGAAACGGAATTTCAAAAAATTAAATTTTTCACAATGTTTTTTTTTTAATGAAGGATCCTACATTCCAAATATCAAGTTTCTACGACCATTATTTTAGGATATATAAAAAGTACCAAAAGTACACTTTTTAACCTTTTAACCCCCCTTAGAAACGGAATTTTCAAAAAGTACATTCTTTCGAATGTTTTTTTTACAAAAGGAACCTTCCTACATTCAAAATTTCAAGTTGCTAAAAACAAATAATTATGCTTCGCAAATTTTGCAATTTTGCTACTTTTAGTCAATTATGCTATTTTGCTAATTCAAGCCAATTTTTTTTTTAAAAACAATTTTTGATCTTTATTTTTTTAAACTACATACTTTGTAATAATAATAAAACCAAAATAGCAAAAATATCATTCAAGGAAGCTTTTTTTTTGACATTTTTTGCAAATTAGTTAATTTATTTCACCAAAATTTACTATTTTCCTTATAAGTATTATGCTATTTTAGAAAATTTTGCTATTTTAAGATAATTAAAACACTTACAAGGGAAGTATCTCAACCACTATGAACCGATTTGCCTGAAACTTAATATATATATAAAAGAGACGATTTTAAGGTTGGGGTGTCTCGGCTTATCGGCCATATCAGTGTTTTAAAATTTCATTGTCCCCTTATGAAACAATGTGGACCTCCGGGAAAATTTCGATAACTCCCGAACTAACAGGAATATCCTCTAGAGCAAAAATACGTGTCGACTTAAATTTAATAAAGATTATTTCTTATTGATATGGACATCGTAGGTCTATGTCTTCATATAAATACCCCCCAAAATTTATACATTTTTATGAAAAAAGTATTAAACAAAGCCAAACTTTCAAGGTTATACCACCGTTGGATAGGCATTAAAAAACCTTTCTTCTCATATGTAAACATTATATAGTTTCTTAAAAATAAATAACTGAAAATCCAAAAAACGATTTTTTCGCCATTTTTTGATCCATGTTTTGAACCCCTAAATCCCCGATATGGCAGATAAGCCGAGACACCCCAACCTTAGAATTGTCTCTTTTATATATATTTTACGTTTCATGCAAATCGGTTCTTAAGGGTTGAGATACTTCCCTTGTTAGTTATTTTTAGCTGATAATTTGCTACTTTGCTATTTTTGCTTTCTATGAAATTTTTAGCATATTATGCTTTTTTTTATTTTTCAGCAAAATTTGGCCATTTTATAAATTATTTTTATATTTTAGCAAGTTTTACTATATTTCTAGTTTAAACAAATAATTATACTTCGCAAATATTGCCATTTATGCTATTTTGCTACTTTTAGTCTATTTTGTGCTCTTTTGCTAATTCAAGTCAATTAAGATTTTTTCAAACAATTTTTTATCTTTTTTTTTAACTACATATTTTGTAATAATAATAAAACCAAAATAGCAAAAATATCATTCAAGAAAGCTTTTTTTTGCTAATTTTTGCAAATTAGTTAATTTATTTCACCAAAACTGTCTATTTTCCTTATATCACCGTCCGACCCACTTTTGTACACATGAACCGGACCCGAAAATTCTGAAAGTAGGGACAAAAAAAAAATACCCGTGTCTCCCAGTTTTTCTTGATCAATTCGCGTTTTGGCGAAAAACGCAAACAAAAAAAAAAAATTTTACAATGTAAAAAAATGTTCGATTTTCAGAAAGTGGGGCTCAAAATAACATTCTTGTATTTCCCGGTTTTTTTATATCAATTCGCGTTTTCGCAAAAATGCATTTTTTTTTTGCACACTTGAAAAAATTTACTACATTCCGAAAATAGGGCTTAAAATAAAATATTGTTCTAAGTTTTCCATATTAATTCACGAAAAATGCAATTTTGAAAAAATGTATTGCATTATTTATTATAAATATTAAACATAAATATACATGATTTACAGTAGAATTACGGTCCTTATACAAAAATTGCTAAAAATAAAATTCTCGTGTCTCCCAATGTTTTATGTATCTATTCGCGTTTTCGCGAAAATGCATTTTTTTGCACACTTAAAAAAAATTACTACATTCGAAAAGTGGGACTAAAAAAAAAATATTCACCAAATTTTTTTAAATTAATTTTGGAAAAATACAATTTTAAAAAAATTTTTGAATTATTTTTATTTTTATATTTATTTTTTAACAGTGCAAAAAAAAAATTTAGCGTTTTTCGCGAATACGCGAATTGATCGCGAAAACTTGAGAGACACGGGTGTTTTTTTAAACCCCACTTTCTGAATAGCATAATTTTTTTCTGTTGTGGAAACTTTTTTTTTGTTGCATTTTTCGCGAAAACGCGAATTGATCTAGAAAAACTGAGAGACACGGGTACTTTATTTTTGGACCAACTTTCCGAATTTCCGGGTCCGGTTCATGTGTACCGCCAAAAGTTGAAATTTGTTGGACGGTGTATTATGCTATTTTTCTTATTTCAGAAAATTTTGCTATTTTAAGCTAATTATAGCACTTTGCTATTTTTAGCTGATAATTATGCTACTTTGCTATTTTTTTGCTAACTTATTATGTTATTTTTCAGTTTTGAAATTATTTTTACATTTAAGCAAGATGTACTTCTAGATGTACTTTCTGGTTTAAACAAATAATTATATTTTGCTAATTTTTTCACTTATGCTATCTTGCCATAAATTATGCTACTTTGCTAATTCAAGCTAATTTGTATATTTTTTTTTTTAAACTACACATTTTGTAACAATAATTAAGCCAAATTAGCAAAATATCATTTAGGCAAACTTTTTTTTTGCAAATTTTTGCAACTTACTTTTATTTAAAAGTTTTGTTATACTAATATAATGCTATTTTGCTTATTTTAGAAAATTTTTCCATTTCAAGCCAATTATAACACTTTGCTATATTTAGCTGATAATTATGATACCGTGCTATTTTTAGATAGCTATGAAATTTTTAGCTTATTATGCTACTTTTAAATTTCAGCAAAAATGGCAATTTTTGAAATTATTTTTATATTTTAGCAAGTTGTACTATATTTCTGGTTTAAACAAATAGTTATATTTTGCTAATTTTTCCACTTATGCTATTTTGCTACTTGTAGTCAATTATGCTATTTTGCCAATTCAAGCCAATTTTGATTTTTGCAAACAATTTTTTAGCTTTTTTTTTCGAACTACATATTTTGTAACAATATTAAAACCAAATAAGCAAAAATATCATTTAGACAAACTATGAAATTTTTAACTTATTATGCTACTTTTAAATTTCAGCAAAAATGGAAATTTTTGAAATTATTTTTATATTTTTGCAAGTTGTACTATATTTCTAGTTTAAACAAATAGTTATATCTTGCTAATTTTTCCACTTATGCTATTTTGCTTCTTATAGTCAATTATGCTATTTTGCTAATTCAAGCCAATTTGGATTTTTAAACAACTATTTTTCTTTTTTTCAAACTATATATTTTGTTATTGCTATAAAACCAAATTAGCAAAAATATCATTAAAGCAAACTTGTTTTGGTAATTTTTGCATATTAGTTAATTTATTTTACCAAAAATTAATATTTTCCTTCTATAATTTAAGAAAATGTTGCTATTTTAAGCCAATTATAAAACTTTCCTATTTTTAGCTGATTTGTAAGCTATTTTGATATTTTTAGCCTTAGGGCTGGTAACTCATCACAATATAATCAATGATTAAGTCTAATCAGTGTTTGCAAACGTCAAATTTATATAAAAATAAACAGTGATTAGTATTAATCATTGATTAGCTTTTGATAAGTTACCAGCCCTAAGCTATTTTTTAATTTTTAGCAAAATTTGGCCATTTTAGAAACTATTTTTATATTTTAGCAAGTTTTATATTTCTGATTTTTACAATTTTGCTTCTTAGCTACTTTTAGTCAATCATGCTATTTTGCTAATTTAAGTCAAATTAGATTTTTTTTAAACAATTATTTTCTTCTTTTTCTTAAACTACATATTTTATAATTGTTTTAAACCAAATTAGCAAAAACATCATTTAAGCAAAGTTTTTTTTGATAATTTTTGCAAATTAGTTATTTTATTTGACCAAAACTTATATAATGCTATTTTGATAATTTTAAAAATATTTACTATTTTTAGCTGATTTGTAAGCTACTTTGATATTTTTAGGCTACTATGAAATTTTTAGCTTATTAAGCTATTTTAATTTTAAGCAAAATTTGGCCATTTTTTAAATTATTTTTATACATTAGGAAGTTTTATATTTCAAGTTTAACAAATAATTGAATTTTGCCATTTTTTAAATTATTTTTATACATTAGGAAGTTTTATATTTCAAGTTTAACAAATAATTGAATTTTGCTGATTTTTACAATTTTGATAGCCTTATGCTATTTTATAGCCAATTATGCTATTTTGCTAATTCAAGTCAATTTGGATTTTTCAAACAATTTTTCATCTTTTTTTTTCATTTATATATAATTGAAGGGCTTACTGCAAGAACTTGATAAGCAACATTTTATTTTTTCGTGTTTTTGGCCTTCTGCTGATGTTCCATTGACAGATTTTTGGCAGAAGTCTTGCTTTAACCCTTCGTACAAGTATATTGAGAATATAAGATCTGCGAAAGTTCTATTTTCTACATTACTTAAAAAGTTTTAAGGCAAAAACCCCCATAAAATGAAATGTTGCTTATCGAGTTTTTACAATAAGCCCTTCAATTATAAATTTTTTTTTGCTAATTTTTGCAAATTAATTTATTTTACCAAAAATTACTATTTTCTTTATATTTTGCTATTTTGCTAATTTAATAAAATGTTGCTATTTTAAGGCAATTATATTACTTTGCTATTTCTGATTATTATGCTACTTTGCTATTTTTTTTAGATAATTATAAATTTTACCATAGCTTATTAAGCTATTTATTAATTTTTAGCAAAATTTGGTCATTTTTGAAAATATTTTTATATTTTAGCAAGTTTTACTATATTTCTAGTTGAAAGAAATAATTATATTATGCTAATTTAAGTCAGTTATGCTATTTTTATACTTTTACTCAATTATGCTATTTTGCTAATTCAAGCCAATTTTGATTTTACTACATATTGACTACATATTTTATAATAATAAAAGCAAAATAGCAAAAATATCATTCAAGGAAGTTTTTTTTTGTAATTTTTTTCAAATTAGTTAATGTATGTATTTTACCAAAAATTATTATTTTCCTTTTGCTAATTTTATTATTAGCTACTTTGCTATTTTTTGCTAACTATGAAATTTTTATTATTAAGTTTTTTTCCATTTTTAGCAAAAATGATAATTTTTTTAAATTATTTTTATATTTAAGCATGTTGTATTATAGTTCTAGTTTAAACAAACAAATATATTTTGCTAATTTTGCCAATTATGCTATTTTGCTACTTTTATTTAATTATGTTGACTAATAACACAGTGATACAAAATCGAACTTTCGGAATCGGAATGGGATGAAACCAAAAGCAAATGAAAGCTGACGTTTTCCATAACAAAACCCTCAAGGTCTTTTTTTTAGGTCAGAGCTAGATTTTATTTTACACGCATTTAAAGTTGCTGATTTTAAAGCATTTAAAGTTTTTGTGTACTAAACGTGTCCTACTTTAAAGACCCCTGGTGGTGCCCTTATTGGACATGTAGGGTCCAGTTTCCAAACTTAAGCTCAAAATTACTTCAGCTATGACTGAATTTTGCTGCAATCGGTCCAGTACCTATTTACTGAATAGCCAAATTATTAAAATAAACCACTGTACACCGTTGCGTATGATTGTTATTTAAAGGCAATTACAATATTAATCATTCGCCACTAATACAGTTTTCAAGCATTTATTATTGTAATTATAATAAAAGTGCACTAACTTCAAATGCGTATAAAACAAAATCTAGCTCTGAACTAGAAAAAAGCCTTGAGGGTTTTGTTATGGAATATGTCAACTTTCATTTGCTTTTGGTTTCATCCCATTCCAATTTTTGTGTTGCACTGTGTAATTAGTCAATTATTTTGCTACTTCAAGCCAATTTGGACTTTTTCTAACAATTTTTATCTTTTTTTATCAAATTACATATTTTGTAATTAAAACTAAATTAGCAACAATATCAATTAAGAAAATTTTTTTGCTAATTTTTGCACACTTTTACTAAAACAGTCTATTTTCCTTATATTATGCTATTTTCATAATTTTAGAAAATTCTATTTTTCTCCTTTTGTCACTTGTGCTATTTTGCTACTTTTAGTCAATTATGCTATTTTTCTAATTAAAGCCAATTTGGATTTTTTCAAAAAACTATTTATCTTTTTTGTTATAAAACCAAATTAGCAAAAATATCATTTAAGTATTTTTTTTTCCTAATTTTTGCAAACTAGTTAATTTATTTTACCAAAAACTACTATTTTAATTTTATTTTGCTATTTTGTTAATTTTAGAAAATTTTGTTTTTTTTTAACACTTTGCTATTTTTAGCTGATAATTATGCCATTTATTTGAGTAACTAAGCAATTTCTAGCTTATTATGTTATATTTAGCAAAAATGGCCATTTTTTAAATTATTTTTATGTTATAGCATGTCTCATTATATTTCTAGTTTAAACAAATAATTATATTTTGCTAATTTGCTACTTATACTGTTTTGCTAGTTTTAGTTAATTATGCTATTTTGCTATTTACAGTCAATAAGGATTATTTTAAAGATTTTTTTTTTTCAAACTAAATATTTTGTAGTTGTTATAAACCAAATTACAAAAATTTCGTTTAAGCTTACTTTTTTTTTGGTATTTTATGAAAATTAGTTAATTTATTTTACCAAAACTGTCTATTTTTCTTATATTATGCTATTTTGCTAATTTTAGAAATTTTCGCTATTTTAAGTTAATTATAACACTTTCTTCTTTTTAGCAGATAATTATGTTACTTTGCTATTTTTTCGCTAACTATTAAATTTTAAACTTATTATGATATTTTTCGTGTTTAGCAAAAATGGCCATTTTTGCAATTATATTTATATTTCAGCAAGTTGTACTATATTTCTAGTTTAAACAAATAATTATATTTTGCTACTTATGCTATTTGGCTACTTTTAGTCAAATATGCAATTTTGCTAGTTCTAGCCAATTTGGATTTTTTATAAACAATTATTTATCTTTTTTAAAAAAAAAAAACTACATATTTTGTAGTTTTTACAAAAACAAATTAGCACCAATATCATATAAGTAATTTTTTTTTGCTAATTTTAGCAAATTAGTTTATTTATTTTACCAAAAATTACTATTTTTCTTGTATTATTTTGCTAATTTTAAAAATTTTTGCCAATTTTAGAAAATTTTTCAAATTTATAAAAATTTTGCTATTTTAATCTAATTATAAAACTTTAATACTTTAAGCTGCTAGCTTTTTATTTTTAGGTAATTTTACTAGTTTGCTATTTTTTCTATTATTGTGCTATTTTGATATTTAAACGAGTTGTACTTATTTCTAGTTTAAAAAATTAATTGTATTTTGGAAATCTTATGGAAAATCTTAACTAGATTTTCAAAAACTATAATTTCAGCCGGATTTCAATTGGTGCAATAAAAAATTTGTAATTTCAAAAAAATTTCTTTACCAAAACATACCGTATTCCCAATTCGTCCTTTACCTTAAAAATTATTATTTTGTATTTATTTTGTTGCTAAAGAATCCTTTTTATTATTTTTTTTTTCTTTTGTTTTTGGCAATTGCGTGTAATTTTATCGTTTTCTTCATAAAAATTTTGTACGTTTCATACTAAGTATTGTCTGGTTGGATGTCTGTCTGTCCTGTCTATCGCCAGGATTATTAAGGTGATCGTTAATTTAACAATTCGTTTGTTTTAGAGAATACAACAAAAAATAAACGACAACAAACAAAAAAGGATAATATATTGAAGATGAACTATAAAAGTTAATATTATTGTCCTTATATCGTGTTTGATCTTTACGAGTTAAAAATTTTTGTTTTTTGTATTAACTATTGCTTTAGCTGTTTGTTTTTTTTTGGGTTTAAAGGTTTAAAAAACGCTATTTTTTTTAAAGTCGTGTTATAGCGTAAGGATCATTGACTTTTGTCAGGCAATGCAAAGTGACCACCATCAACCACAGTGGTGGAGTATTTTAATATGGATTATGTGATATATATTTTTTTTTTTTGGGGAACGTAAAATAGCGATATTTTTGATCCTTTTTTTATTACATTGAATTGTAAATATTACATTATATACCAGTAAAATTTTAAAGAGGTTGTTAAGATAAAAACGTATCAAAGCATAAAGTTACTACTTTTTAGAGATGTAGGTTAAAATACATAATTTGTGTAATATTACACATTTAATGTGTAATTATCTTAGCCAAATATTTGATAACACTATTTTAGGTTAGGTTGGATAGGCGATCGCTATTTGGCGAATTCACTCGGAGGCCATAAGGCCCATTGTGATTCCCTTAATTATATTTATCTACTCCCCTCTGATACATAGTTCTACTTCTTAAATTACCCCGATTCTCTAAGGCTAAGATTCTCTTCTGCTAGAGACGTCAATGAGACATCGTTTAGACAACCCAGGTCATCGAAAAATCTTTGCCCCAAATGCTTAAGGCGGTTTCTCTGTAGTATCGGACATTCACAAAGCCAGTGCTTCACAGACTCCTCCTCCTCCACTTCCGCACAACTTCTACAATAGTCCCTATCAAAAATTCCCACACACATGGCCATTTGGCCAATTATACAGTGTCCTGTAAGTACTCCTACTAATCGGCTAACGTCCATTTGCCAAAAGTTACAAGCATTTTTGTACTCTTTTGATTTGGCAGTGGCCACAGGGTTTTCGATATCCTGCACGTAGTCAATGAAATACAGGAAGACTTTTTCTGGCCTTGGGGATGAAGTTCCTTATCTGAACTGCATAGCTTGGTCTGGTTGACCATATTAAAAAATATTTGTAATTGATCGCTGGATGCGTCTTGTCCTCCTGCAAAGGCTAGGGGCAAAAAAAAACATGTTGGTGGTCAAATGAGTTGGTGACGAGCAGTGATTCCTGCAGAAAGCTCTTTAATATGTCTAAATCTTCAAGAGCGGACGAGGACTGGTCTGCATATAGGCAGCAACTTAAGAGTTATAAGAAGATGCTCAGAATTGCCAAACGTTATTCTTGGAAAAACTTCTGTGGAAATATAGGATCCTAATGGGGTGTGTCTACGTCCAGTGTGGAGTCGCTGGATCTTCTTCTTACCAAGCATTTTCCGGGCAGTTACATGACACTGTTTCAAGCTTTGGAACGTTCTGACGCCTAAGCATCTAAAATTCCTTCGGAAATAATAAATTTGCCAACATTTATCTGGGCGATTAAAATTTTCGGGCCCTATAAATCCCCTGGACCTGATAGTATAATCATGGCTGAGATGCAGCAAGTGTCGGACTATTTGGCCCCTAGGATGTATAATCTCTATACAGCATGCATTAACTGGTCGTATACTTCTTTAAAATGGAGGGAAAATGGGGGGAAATTTCCACACAGTTCCAAAGAATTTCAGATCTATTACTGGCACTGTCTTTTTTTTGTGACAATAGAACGAACAATAGACCCATATTTGCGTACAGTGATTGACCCAAAGTTGCTTTCGACTCGGCAACATAAATACAGTAAGGTTAGATCAACGGAAACTGCCCTTCATGAGCTCGTTGTTACCATCGAGAGATCGCTTTCGGTAGAGAGTACACTAAGGTGGCCTTTCTTGATATAGAGGGGGATTTTAATAATTTAATCCCAAATTCGATTATTGTGGCATAGTCTGTCTGTGAGTGAAGGGTGGGGTAGTTTTAATGGTGGAAAATCTACTTAAAAATAACAGTATAACGTCAGAATTAGAAGGGTTTGCCATATCTCGATTTGTCAATAGGGGCACACCACAGGGAGGTGTTATTTCGCCGCTTCTTTGAAACCTAGAAACCACTGAATTCAATGATGCTCTCCCCAGAAGCACGCGGTTGTTTGTTGTCGCATATGCTGACGATTTCGCGATAGCGGTAAAGGAAAAACACCTGCCAACATTAAGGGGCATTCTTCAGTGTTCTCTGAAAGATCTGTCAAAATGGAAAAGAGACTGTGGTCAGGGAGTTAATCCAAGTAAAACAGAGATTTTCTTGCTTACAAGGAAAAATAGAATTCCTGCTTTTGATCCTATTTCTCGGGCTGGCACCGAAATCCTCTACTCAGATGGAGTCAAGTATCTTTCAGTATTTCTAGATAGGAAGTTGAATTTCTGGCGTAATATTGAGGAACGGGTGAGAAAACGCAACGATTGCTTTATATTTCTGAAAAAGGGACATCGGAAAACGATGGGGTTTTAGCTTTCAAGTCGTTCATTGGATCTATACAGCAGTGGTGCGTCCAGTTTTGCTATATAGAATCATTGTCTGGTGGTCTGCTTTAGAAACAAGGGCGAACTGTGTCTTTATCATGGCGTCGATGTGCATCACTGGTGCTATTCGTACTACACCTACGGCTGCATTAGAAATCCTCCTTCACCTGATACCATTGGACATATTGGGTAGGCAGTATGCGGCTGCGTCGGCAATTCGACTTAATAGCACGCTGCAATGGGGGAGCAGCGATTGTGGCCATAGAGAAGTCTTAAAGAAGACTACTATGATACCATCCAGAAAGTCTTGTATGTGGGGCATTCCGGGTAGTAGAGCATCCATTATTTGTATACAGATGGATCGAAGCTACACGAACAAGTGGGCTTTGAAGTCTGTTCGGAATAGCTTGGGTTGAGCCAGGCTCGAAGATGGCCAGATCATTGCAGTGTTTACCAGGCAGGGATGCTGGCAATAAAGGAAGTGGCTGACTGGTTGAACTGCAATGTCTTGTCTACAACTGCAGTCAACTACTATTCTGACAGTCAAGCCGCAGTCAGGTCCATGGTGTAAATGTTTCTGAAAACAAGATATGCCCTTAACTGCCGCACATCTTTCAATGAGATGGCCAAGCAGTTTGACATACGATTCATATTGGTCCCAGGGCACAGAGACTTTACAGAGAATTGCAAAGACGATTAGCTTGCAAGACTGTAACTGGTTTCATTCAAATTAGAATGTGTTGGTATGCCTCTAGAAACTTGCAAGCATATTCTATGGTTTTGTTCCTCGACGGAGACTTATCAGAGATGGTCACATGGATAAACGTGTAAGACTACACAACAGATTTGGTCTTCTCTTTTGATAGAGATTTCGACGGTGGTTGCTGTAATTACAGGACTCTGAGTTACAGGAAAGCACGCAGAGCTATTAAATGTGCCGTCAAATGAGGTTTGCCGAAGTTGCTTGGATGAGGAGAAGTTGGAAACTATTGAACACTCTATCTGCCATTAAACGGCACTTTCTGGTCAGAGACTTGCTTCGGTGGAATCTATGGACTTGCACGATCTTTCTGAATTGTCTGATGTCAGAATTCAATATCTTAGGAGTTTCAAAAGGAGCTCAAATCGGTTTAACGGCAGGGACTAGTAGGGGAACCTATATCAGCAGCCACATACACCTAACCAAACCCTGGAGTCAATGTTTCTGAAAACAAGATCTGTCATTAACTGCCGCACGTCTTTAAATGAGATGGTCAAGCAGTTTGACATACAACTCATATGGGTTCCCGGGGGCAGAGACATTTCTGGGAATTGCGAAACCAATGAGCTTGCAAGACTGGAAACTACCTTGCCGGGTCCAACAGAATTGAATGTGTTGGTGTGCCTCCAGAAACTTGCAAGCAAAATCAATGGCTTTGTTCGCGACGGAGCCTAATCAGAGATGGGCACATGGATGGACGTGTGAGATTACACGACAGCTTTTGACTTCTCTTCTGATATCGCTTCAAAGAGGAGAGATTTAAACAGTGGTTGCTGACTTTTATGAAACCACGCAGAGCGGTTAAATGTGCCTTCAAATGACTTTGGCCGGAGTTGCATGGATGAAGAGGAGTTGGAAACTATCGAACACTACATCTGCCATTGCCCGGCACTTTCTGGTCAAAGACTTGCTTCACTGGGATCTAGGGAGCTGCACGATCTTTCTGATTTGTCAGATGTCAGAATCCAATATCTTAGGAGTTTCATAAGGTGCTCAAATTGGGTTAACGGCAGGGATTAGTAGGGGAACCTATTACCGTTCCCAGGTATCACAACTGACCTCAGAGACTATGTGTGCTGAAATAAAATATCAGCAGCCACATACATCTAACCAAACCCTGGAGTCAATGTTTCTGAAAACAAGATCTGTCATTAACTGCCGCACGTCTTTAAATGAGATGGTCAAGCAGTTTGACATACAACTCATATGGGTTCCCGGGCGCAGAGACATTTCTGGGAATTGCGAAACCGATGATCTTGCAAGACTGGAAACTACTACTACTCCGGGTCCAACAGAATTGAATGTGTTGGTGGCCTCCAGAAACTTGCAAGCAAAATCAATGGCTTTGTTCGTGACGGAGCCTAATCAGAGATGGGCACATGGATGGACGTGTAAGACTACACGACAGCTTTTGACTTCCCTTCTGATATCGCTTCAAAGAGGAGAGATTTAAACAGTGCACAGAGAAAAATAAATTTCCAACTGAATTTTTCAGTTGTATCAACTCAAGATTCGGTTGCCACTACTACATTTCGCAGTAACAAACGAATTTTTTAGTTGTTTCAATTAAAACACAGTTGAATCAACAAAAGTCAGTTGTAACTACCGATATTCAGTTGTTACAACCGTAATCAAAATACAACAACCGAATTTCTGTTGCAATAACTAAATTTCAGTTGGCAATTAGCAAATTTGTTTTGTGTGTGTGGTTGCCGACTTTTATGAAAGCACGCAGAGCGGTTAAATGTGCCTTCAAATGACTTTTGCCGGAGTTGCATGGATGAAGAGGAGTTGGAAACTATCGGACACTTCATCTGCCATTGCCGGCACTTTCTGGTCAAAGACTTGCTTCACTGGGATCTAGGGAGCTGCACGATCTTTCTGATTTGTCAGATGTCAGAATCCAATATCTTAGGAGTTTCATAAGGTGCTCAAATTGGGCTAACGGCAGGAATTAGTACCGTTCCCAGGTATCACAAATTATGACATCTTACTACTTTTAGCTAATTATGCTAAAAATTGTGATATATTTCTAGTTTCAAGAAAAAACTAAATTTTGCTAATTTAAGTAAATAGTGCAATGTTTCTAATTACGCTTATGCTTTTTAGCTCTTTTTTTCTAATTTTTGCCAATTAAACTATTTATTATTTATTTAGGCAATTATACTATTTTGCTATTTTTAGCTAATTATTTTTTTAATTAAAAAATGGAATAAAATTATACTTGGAGATATAAAAATCCATTGGTGCTATAAACAAATGATTGTGGTTATGATTAACAAAAATGTTTGCGCTGGGTTACTAAAGCTAATTTTTGAATAGGGGACTTTTTTTACCTTTTTACGATTTTTTAATAGCAGCTAAACTTTTTTTTGCGATAAGTGAAAAGTGCATTTTTTCATTATCTTCATTTTTTTTTAATGATAATTTTTTTATAATTCAAAATTTAATTACCGTAATTTCAAAAGGATTACTTTAATCCTGTATCCTTTTCATGTTATTTTTTTTTTTAAATAATAAACAATAAAATTTATTAATTTTCCCATTAAGTCCCAAGAATTTAAATAAAAAATCATCTGTTTTCATGAAAAATGTAGCAAAAAAAAAACTCCCCTTTTGAATTTTCATTTCTCATCTTTTAGTTGGCAAAAAAATAGTATAATTTCTTAATGCGCAATAATGGCGATCGGCAAATCAAACAATAAAATACAAAAAAAAAATTAAATCATATCACGCAATTGCAAATTTAATACAAAAAAAAATTATATTATAAAACAAAAAAAAAATCCACTCAAAATAATTTAAATTTTACAAATACTAAAGCAAACAATACATAAATATTCAAAATTTAATACTCACAGATACAAACACCCACTTATGGCACAGAGTACACTTGCCGGTTGCTACTCTGAGATCTAGCAATGCTATGAGAGCTAGTGCTACTTCATAATGTAGGTAAATACACTTAAGTACATACATCATTATTATATTTATATGCCTGTAGTTGAATAGTAGAAATTTAAGAGTACTTTAAAATGCCTGTAAAGAGAAAAATAAAAATAAAATTTCTTATCTCTGTGTGTTCGTAGAAGATAATTTATGTTTTAAGCAGTGTTGGCTACCGTTACCCTTTCAATACCGTTACCGATTAAAAACCCTTTAATATTGACTACCGTTACCGTTAACAATACCGAAATAAAAAATGTTTATTACCGTTACCGATAAAAAACCGTTACCTTTATTCGGACATTTACCGGTATTATATCGGTTTTGTTTCGGTCAGAGACCAAATATAACAGTTATATGTGTCTTTTTGTTTTAAAAAAATCATGAAACGAATGTTGTCCAAACTTAGTATTTTATATATGAAAAGACTTCTAAAGATGTCCCGTTTAAAATTTGCAATAACATTTATTTTTTTGATTTTTTCAATAACAGTAAAAAATAACAGTTATTAAAAACTTTTTGTTCAAACAATCTAAAATAATTTTTATTTTATATTTATTTGAGTAAATAACTGTTATAACAGTTATTTTTAAAAAAATCAATCAAAGTTTATATCTTTAAATCAATGATTGAAGTATTAGATATCAATAGGATTCTTCTGAATGCGTTTATTATTGTTATATTTTAATAACTCGGGTTTTTTAAGGCTCAAAGAGTTTTTAATAACAGTTATAAAAAATAAAAGTTTTTTATTTCTGTTATTTTGAACAGATATTTATATAAATCATTTCAAACTGTTATTGTTAATTTTTATTTGAAAAAATATTTTTGAACAGTTAAATTTAATTTTTGTCAATAAATCTCATAACTGTTATGGTCTCTGGTTTCGGTTGCATTAATATTATTTATGTTAATTTTTTTGTGGATTAAAAACATATTAAAATATTTTTAATATACTTTAAATAATTAAACAAATTTTTGTTCATTGCCAATCCAACCAATGATCACATTCGCAATTAACTAAATTGGAATATCGGTCTTGGACCTCATAAAGATTTTATATTATTGATCAGTAATGGATTGTAAGCGATGTTCGTCTTTCCGTCTGTAGAAGATACGTACACAGAGAAAAATAAATTTCCAACTGAATTTTTCAGTTGTATTAACTCAAAATTCGGTTGCTGCTACTACCTTTTGATGTGGCTAACGAATTTTATAGTTGTTTCAATTAAAAGACAGTTGTAATAACAACAATTTGTTCTAACTACCGATATTAAGTTGTTTCAACCTTAATTCAAATGCATCCACCGATTTTTTGTTGCAACAACTGAATTTCAGTTGGAAATTAGCAAATTTGTTTTCTGTGTGTACGGTCCGAAATAAACGTGCTACTCTGCTGGTACGAATACGTCTTATGGTTATAAGCTGGTTAAGTTCCGAAATGGGAAAATCGGACCAGATGAAAAAAAGTTCCCCCTGAAAAACTTACAAAACATCAGAAAAATATATTTTATTTAATTTATTGTCTATTTTTTTAGAAAATGAAACACTTTTATGCCGTGTGAAGTTCATTGGCCAAGATTAGAAAATTCTAATTTTTTTTTAACAACAGGACAAACAATTTTGATCATTTTAACAAAGAAATCTGCTGATTTCAAATAAACAGTTCAAGCTGTTTATTTGAAATCAGAAGATTTCTCTATTAAAATCAGCAGATTTTTCTACTGTCTTGACGGGTTTTTCAGCAGATTCTACCTGAATTATCCAGACAGAAATTTAGCAAACCGCGTTAGCTATAATCAGAGATTTCTCAAATGGCTTAAAATTCAGATTTCTCATATGGCTCAAAATGCAGATTTGTTTGCTTATTGGGCAAAGGTGTCTCTACGAGCATGAGTTCGTATATGTTGAATTACAATATTGCGTGAATGTTTTTATTTAATTCTGAGTTATTTCATAGTATTAAATACTAGTACAAATATAATTATGTATAGAAAATATACAGAATTTAGCAGTTTTTAAATTTTTTTTTTTTATTTTTTACGCGTTTTTAGCAAATTTGTGACTGGTTAACATTTCATTTATAATACCGGTACGTACCGGTATTGATAATTTGGTAAAGGTTCACCGTTACCGAAATAATCGAAAATACCGTTACCTTTACCGTTACCTTTATAAAAAATATGTAATACCAATACCGTTACCGATACCGTTATTCGTTTCGGTTGCCAACCCTGGTTTTAAGTGACCAGATGAGGTTTAAAATAAATAATTAAAAAATATTTGTTTTATAAAATTGCAAAAATTTTGCTAATTTTTGCAAATTAGCTAACTAATTTTATCAAAATATCTAATTTTCCAAATTTTAGCCAATTTTTTTAGATTTTTTTTTAGCAAATTTTGGAATTTTTAACTAATAATGCTACTTTGCTAATTTTAGATAATTATGCTATTTCGCTACTTTAAGCTTACAATTTGCATACCCTCCACTTAGTGATAGAGGGAATATATAACTTTGTCATTCCGTTTGTAACTCATCGAAATATCGGTCTGGGACCCCATAAAGTATATATATTCATGATCCCCGATCGATTTTAAGACATTCTAGCGATGTCCGTCTGTCTGTGGAAATGGTGATCACGGCCAAAATATTACACGAGATGACTGAAACTTAACATATTTTTTGGAAATTCTCTTGAGAAGTTTGGTATTGCATTTGAGCGATATCGGTTCAGCGGTTCAAAAGTTATGAACGAAAATTTAAGGACACCTCAAAAATTTTAGTACATTCAACATAACCTAAAAATACAAAATGCTTTAATTCGGCTGCTGGTTGTCATATGTTAACATAATTGAACACCAAATGGTATTTAAACAAGTTCGAACATATTTTTTGACTAAAAAAGAAAAAAATCGAGAATTTTTTTTTAACAAATATTTTTTTTCTGCGGAAATTTTTTTAAAAAAAATTGTTTTTTTTCAAAACTTATTTCCTTTTTAATAAAGTTTTTTTCAATAATCTTTTAGAAATTGTAAAAGGTATCACTACATTCGGCAAGGCCGAATTTAACTTTTTTACTTGTTTTTTATAAAATTGCATTAAATTTGTTAAATTAGATTTTTTGCAAAAATATAATTTTTGCAAACGGGTTTTTACAAACTAATTTACTAATTTTTTTAAAACAATTTGTTATTGTAGCAAATTCTCTAATTTTCCTAATTTTAGCCAACTATTTTGATTTTTTTTAGCAAATTGTAGTATTTTTAACTAGTAAAGCTACTTTGCTATTTTTTTCAGCTTTAATCTTATAATATTTTGTTATTTTTAGCAAATTATGGTATTTTTAACTAATTATGCTACTTTGCTATTTTTAACTAATTATGTTACTTTGCTATTTTAAGATTTTTATGCTAATTTGCTGCTCCCAGCTTATAATATTTCGTTTTTTTTAGCTTATTATGGTATTTTGATAGTTTAAGCAAATTATGCTATTTTTAGAGAGTACCTAATGCTACTTATTACTATTTTTAGCCATATATTTTACTAATTTAAAATCGGTTAGACCATTTGAAAAAAAAATTATTTTTATTTTCTTGATTATTTCATAGATCTTGAGACGAGCTTTGTGGGTGCTGTGGCTTAGTGGTTAGCGCGTTGGACTACTAGCCAGCAAGCCTGGGTTCGAACAAAATTTTTTTCAGATATTTATTAGTTTCTATTTATAACTAATATCTGTCGCAGCACCCTCCTTCGTTGAAAAATAGCACTAAAAACGTCAGCTTCAAAAATAATTCGCCAGATCAATAACAGATGGCGATGCAACAACTGTACTCAAAATTATCAACACGCGCAATTACAGTGTTGCCATACTGAAGCCCTTCTATCTTTCAAATCTTTCATCTCTCTTCTATCCCCTTTCCGAAAGAAGCTCACGGTTACATTAGTTATTGATAGGCAGCATTGCCTGAGTGTTGCTTCTTTTAAAAAAAAAAAAAAAAAAAAAAAAAATCCGATAATTTTAATCCGTGGCAACCTTGGTCAAAGTTATGGATTTTTTAAAAAGGTCCACCAAAAAAAAATAAAGATTTTTGAGAAAAAAATAATGTTTTTCGATACAATACTTTTATTAGTTTTGGCATGCTAAACACGAATATCAAGAAATTCCTTTAATCGGTCAAACAATTTTGGAGAAATATGCCAAAAACCCCAAAAAAATAATATCCAACAACGGCAGTTGTTTCATGCGTTCAAGAAATTTGGCATACTAAACACGAATATTAAGAAACTCCTTTAATCGGTCAAACAATTTTGGGAAAATTTGCCAAAAAAAAAATAACCAAAAATGGCAGTTGTTTCCTGCGTTCAAGAAATTTTTTAGTAATCTAAATTTTTTTCCTCGACAATTTCGTAAACCCTGTTCACACGTACAGCTGAGCCCCGTTTTTAGCGTCATTATCTGTCAATATACTGTAATAGAATAAAAAAGTGCTAAAAACGGTTTCAACTGTACGTGAGAACAGGGTATAATACGAGGTTTAAGTTAAACCTAATTTAAGCCAAATTTTATCATTTTAGCCAGTGACGCACTTCGGTTAAAGTTTTGGATTTTGTAAAATGTCCACCAAAAAAAATTTGGATTTTTTAAAAATTTAAAAAAAAATAACAAATTATTTTTTTGGCATGCTAAATGCGAATATCAATCTGAAATGAGTCAAGCAGTTTTTTAAATTTGTCAAAAAAATTTAGAAAAATTACGGTTTTTTTCTAACAAGGAAAGTATCTCCACCCTTATGAACCGATTTGTATGAAACTAAAAATATATATAAAAGAGACAATTCTAAGGCTGGGGTGTTTAAGTCGACACGAATTTTTGTCCAGACGATATTCCTGTTAGTTCAGGAGTTATCGAAATTTTCCCGAAGGCCCGTATTGTTTCGTAAGGGGACAACGAAATTTTTAAACACTGATATGGCCGATAAGCCGAGAAACCCCAACCTTAAAATCGTCTCTTTTATATAAATTTTAAGTTTCAGGCAATCGGTTCATGAGGGTTGAGATACTTCCCTTGTAAGTTCAAGAAATTTTTTATATAAATCTGTTTACTTTGAATTTGTTTGTTTTGTAAGACGTTTTACGTCAGCACACATAGACTCTGAGGTCCGCTGTGATACCACGCAACCAATTTGAGCCCCTTATGAAACTCCTAAGATATTGAAATTTGACATCCGACAAATCAGAAAGATCGTGAAGCTCCCTAGATCCCAGTGTAGCAAGTTTCTGACCAGAAATTCCAGGACAATGATAGATAAAGTGTTCGATAGTTTCTTATTTCTCCTCATCCAAGCAACTCCGGCAAAAGTCATTTGACGGTACATTTAACCGCTCTGCGTGATTTTCTATAAGACAGAGTCAGGTAATTACAGCAACCACCCTAGAAATCTCTCCTCTTGGAAGCGATATCAGCTCACTTGAGCGCTTCTGATTAAGAAAAGGCCAAATCTGGCGTGTTGTCTTACACGTTCATCCATGTGCCCATCTCTGATAATTCTCTGTCGCGGAACAAAGCAGTAGATTTTGCTTTAAAATTTCATTCCAACACATTCCAATTCCTTTGTATGGTAGTTACCAGTCTTGCAGGCTTATCGTCTTTGTTATTCCCTAGAATTTCTCTGTGTCCTGAGATCCATATGATTCGATGATACGTAAAGTGACACTCAAAAAGGCTCATAGAGGGAGTACAGTATACATTTTGTGGTACTGTTATCTTCTTCGAGATCGTACTATGATCACCAATCTCTGTTTTTCCATTGCACCGTGCTATTCAGTCGAATTTACAGCTAAGCCGCATACTTCCTACCCAATATGGCCAATGGTATTAGGTAAAGAAGGATTTTTTATACAGCCGTAGGTGTAGTACGAAGTGCACCAGTGATACACATCGACGCCATTCTCAGTACCTTAGTGAACAACTTAAGGGCCGAAACCCCATCGTTTTCCAAAACAACTTTTACCGGAATATAAAGAAATCATTGCTTTAATCGCCCGTTCCTCAATATTACGCCTGAAATTCAACGTCCTATCTAGAAATACTTTAAGATACTTGGCTCCATCTGAGAATGAGATTTCAGTGCCGTCCAGGGAAATAGGATCAAAAACAAGGAAAATCTTTTTTCCTTGTATTAGACAGATCTTTTAGAGAACCCTGAAGGATGTCTCTCAATGTTGGTTGGTGCTTTCCATTTACCGCTATCGCGACGATTCGTCAGCATATGCGACAACATGACAACCATGTGCTTCTTGAGAGAGAAGCATTAAATTCAGTGCCAGGTTCCAAAGAAGTGGCGAAAGAACTCCCTGTGGTATACCCCTAATGACAAATCGAGATATGATAGATGGTTCCAATTCAGACGTTATACGTCTATTGGCAAGTAGATTTTCTTCCATCAAAATGATCTCACGCTTCACTCCCAGACAATGCCACAGTTATCGAGTCTTGAATGGCATTATTAAAACCCCCTCTATATCAAGAAAGGCCACCATAGTGTACTCCTTTACCGAAAGTGATCTCTCGATGTAACTAACGAGCTCATAAAGAGCTGTTTCTGTTGATCTACCCTTGCTGTATGCTTGTTGCCTTGTCGAAAGCAGCCTCGGGTCTATTTTAAAGGAATATAAGACCATTTTGTATATGCTGTATGGAGATTATACAGCCAATGGGCTGGCTATATAGTCCGACATTTGCAGCATCTCAGTTGGTATTATACAATCAAGTCCAGTTTATCGATCCTGAAGCTTTTAATCGCCTAGATTAATGTTAGCATATTTATTATTTTCAAACAATATTAGATGAATAGGCGTCAGAACGTTCCAAAGCTTTATGTCTCTTAAGTTGCAGCCTATTTGCAGAACGGTCCTAGTCCACTCTTGAAGATTTTGCTGAAAATTGGCTTGGAATCGATAAGAGGTTCTGTCATCCATTCCAACCCATATAATGAATGACCAAATATTCACAGACCCGGTTGATAAAGCCAACCTTTTTGCTGACATGTTTGCAAGAAATGCGTACTTGCCGAAAAGCAATCAACCACAGCCCGAACTCGAAAGGGTATCCTTTACTATGTCGAGAAATTTTTTCGAGCGCGTGCAGTTAAAAAGGTCCTTGAGGATCTCAACATAATCAAGTCCCCGGGGCCAGATGGTATTACGGCTGCGGTACTGAAACGGTGTGCTTTGTCGTTGTCTCGTATTTTGGCAACATTATTTATCTACTCGTACCGGGTAGGAGTTTTTCCCTCTTGCTGGAAGGTGGCCAACGTCCAGCCAATCCCAAAAAAGGGAGAAGCTACAAACCCTAAAAACTAACGCCCAATAGCGATATTTTCTACGCTCTCGAAAGTCATGGAGAGCATGATGAATCTCCACCGGGTAAATTATTTGGAGTCCAATTCACTTTTGTGCGATCGACAATATGGCTTTCGTAGAGGTCGTTCTACGGGAGAACTGTAAGCGCATCTTTCGGAACGAGTCGTTCACCATTTTAGTGAAAGCAAGTTGGTTGCTCTAGATATTTCCAAGGCGTTCGATCGTGTGTGACACGGTGCACTCGTTACGAAAATTATTGCGTTTGGTGTCGGTAGTGATTTTTCTCGATTTATATCGAGCTTTCTCAGAGACCGCTCTATTCGAGTTGTTATAGATGGATTCTCATCGGATGAGTTTCATCTGAATTCAGGGGTACAGCAGGTTTTGTTTTTTCTCCTACACAGATATTACAGTGGAATTGCAACGGGCTGAGCAGGAAAATTAAGGAGGTTACAGATTTCATGGACAGGAGAAGCATACCGATTGCGGCCCTCCAGGAAACTAAGCTGACGAGTAGGAATCCCCTCTCCTGCTCGTCAGGCTATAGTGTCATAAGACAAGACCGCGAGAGAGACAAAGGAGGCGGTCTTGCTTTTCTGGTCCATGACTCTGTAAATTTCCGTCCGCTGTCCATCACATCGAACGACGATCACTTGGAACTCCAAGGGATCGCCGTTCGATCTGGAGAGGTTGAGATTGAGATTATGAATATCTACATCCCTCCGACAGCGGCCTGCCGTCCAGGATATCGCCCTTCCATTGAGTTCTTAATGGAGGGCGACAATAGGGTCATACTTGGTGACCTTAACGCTCACCATGACAGCTGGCACTCTGAGCTGGAAAATGATGCGAGGGGGAACATCTTCGCCGAACAGATTGACGGCACAAACTATTGTGTCATCAATGAGAGGCACCCCACTCGCATCACCGCAAACTGTCGCAGCTCACCGGATCTTTCGATAGTTAGCCCGGACCTTGTAGCCTTCACCACCTGGCATGCCGACATTGCCCTCAACTCTGACCACATCCCGATCACCGTAAAGATCTCAAAAAGCCCGGACTTCATATCTGCTGAAGAACGGACTTTTGTGAACTTCCGGAAATCAGATTGGGTCAGATTTGAGGAAATGTCGGAACTACAGTTCGGGCTATTGACCTCCCCCTCGACAGCTTCAGAGGGAGAGAAGAACATACGAAAGATCCTGGTCGATGCGAAAAACCGCTGCATTCCAGCGGGTCGCATTGCTAAAATGCGCCCGAATTTCCCCCCTGAGGCATGTCGTCTAGCAGATAGACGGGATGCCATAAGGAGGGAAAATGCGGCGGATCCTCGTTTAAGGCAACTGAGCGCCGAGATTGATGCTCTAGTCTCTGCTCACTGCAAGGACCTGTGGTTACGGCACCTTGAGGAGTCGGATAAAGGTTCGAAACGTCTTTGGTCAACAATTAAGAACCTTTCCAATCCCCGTAGAAGCGGAAGACCCACTCTCACTTTCGAGAGTGGCACGCCGCTTGACTCCCAAAGGTGCTGTGCTGCCTTAAACCGACAGTTTGTAGAGCATCCAGCCAGACCCAACAAGGACCACAGAGGCATCCGAAGGAAGATCAGATCTCTACCTCTAACAGAAGAGATAGAGATCAATCCGGAGGATGTCTCTAAGGCCATCAAGGAAGCAAAAGCCTCCACGGCTATAGGTCCCGATGGTCTTGCAACAATCATGCTCAAACACGTGGGGGAGAAAGGGTTGGCATACATGGCGAAGACCTTTAGCCTGTGTGTCAACACCTTGGAGATTCCAGATATGTGGAAGCTCGGGAAGATTATTCCCGTTCCCAAACCTGGGAAACCCAGTAATCTGGGGAGCTCCTACAGACCTATAACCTTACTGTCACCAGTGGTTAAGGTCCTGGAATCTATCCTTCTCCCTTCTCTTAGGGAGAATCTCCCCATGGCAGACCACCAACATGGCTTTCGCTCAGGGCACAGCACAACGACTGCGCTGTGCGAAATGACGACAGCCATAGCCGGAGGCCTTAACAGCAGACGCCCACACGAGAGGACCATAGTGGTCGCTCTCGATCTGTCAAAGGCCTTCGACACGGTCTGCCACACGAAATTGTTGCAGGACCTATATGACTCTACACTCCCAAACGCCCACAAAAGATGGTTGGCAAACTACATGGCTGGGAGGCAGTCATACGTAGAATTCAGAGGTTCCAGGTCGGGATTTAGGAGAAATAAACAAGGTGTTCCACAGGGGGGGGTCCTCTCCCCCATCCTGTTCAATACCTACATCTCCAAAATCCCGACCCCACCTCCAGGGCTGAAACTGGTATCCTATGCCGATGACTGCACAATTCTGTGCACAGGCAGGGATATCGAAGCCCTGGAGGAACAGCTAAACAGCTATCTGCCAATTTTGAAGACCTTTTTTGCAGACAGGAACCTCCAGCTCTCAACACCCAAGTCGACGGCCACTCTTTTTACCACGTGGACTAAAGAGGTTACCAGGGAACTCAACATCCACATAAGTGGACAGAGAGTTCCCACAGTGAAAAACCCCAAGATACTTGGGGTTCACTTTGATAGCCTCTTTATGTTCGCGAGGCATGCAGAAGAGATGACCAGGCGGGTGAAAGGGAGAAACTCCATCCTGAAAGCGCTAACGGGCAGCACCTGGGGCAAAGATAAGGAGACGATCCTGACAACGTACAAAGCCATAGGTCGTCCCCTTATCGACTATGCTGCCCCGGTCTGGTCGCCGTCCGTTAGCGACACACAGTGGAGAAAGCTCCAAACGGCACAGAATACGGCTCTCAGGGTGGTTACTGGATGCCATTCCATGGCTTCCGAGGACCACCTGCACGATGAGGCCAAAATCCTGCCCGTTCGGAGCCACTGCTCCCTTCTCACCCGTCAATTCGTACTTGGGTGTTATATGACCGAGCACCCCAACCATGTAAGCGTCGTAGGATCTACGGCACCCGAAATTAGACAAGTGAGGTCTGACCTACGCTCCGAAAAATCGGCCGTAGGTCACCTCACTAACTTGGTAAGGAGTGGCAACTTGAAAGAGGCGCAGGCCCGCCTACACTCCGAGATTGTCTCTGAGTCCTTAGGGAGGATGAGGGACAATGTCGTGTTAGGCGGCAGGCCTCCTCCCCTCTCTGAATCAGAAAGGAGCCTGTCGCGTAAGGTCCGCACGACATTGTCACAACTCAGGTCAGGTTACTCAAGGGAGTTGAATAGTTACCTGGCCAGAGTTAACTCAGACATCTCGGACACCTGCCCTCTGTGCAACTCCACACCACACGACACCGCACATCTCTTCGCGTGCCCGCTCCGGCCGACAACACTAACGCCTTTGTCATTGTGGACCAATCCAGTCGAGGCAGCTCGCTTCCTCGAACTGGATGGGTAAAGGTCCAATGTCTCCCATTCCCAATTTCCCCTCCCCCCCCATCCCCAAATAAAATTAAAATTAATTTTTAAATTTTTAATACTACTAATATCTCTTTTCTACATACATGGTAAATTCCAGTGGACGCTACTACAACAACAACAACAGCAACAGCATATTAATGCAAAAAATAAAAACAAACAATATTACTGCAATTTATGGACACAAAACATATGAAAAAAAAAAAACAAAAACAGCAACAACGAGAAAAAAACCCGTCATAAAACATCAAACACCATCTACGGTGGAATAACAAAAAAATAACAGATCCGGCATGCTATGGAAAGAAAAAATTGTCCAATGCGTTGTATACATACATATATGTTGTTATATGCTACGTTGTAACAGCAACAGACACTTTTGGTGTTGCATGCAACCCACACTGTGACTTAAAACAACATACGTATACATAACAACACACAAATTGCTGCAGTAGCATTTATACATAGAAATTGAAAACGATATACACTGGCCCAGGCAAATACATACGCAAAGGAGACCTCAGTCATTTACTAATTCAACCATATCGACTGTTGGTATGCATTACAACAGGGATGGGTACTTTTTTTGTTTATTTAAAAATGAATAGTACGTTTATAGTACTTTTACAATTTCAGGATGAAAAAAAAATTGTTGGGTACTTTTTTCGATTATGGTTTTTTCTAGTACTTTTTTGATTTTTAAAAAATTTCTATGCATTACGACAAGGATGTGAAAGTGTTTTTTTGTACTTTTTATCGATTTAAGAAAATAGTACTTTTTGGTACTTTTTTCGAATTTATAAAAATTTAGTACATCAAATTTGGTACACATAGTACTTTTTTAGTACTCTTTCAATTTTGGTAAGAAAAAAGTTTTTTTTGTACCCATTTGTGGGACTTTTTTTGTTTAAAAATAAATAGTACTTTTTTAGTACCACTTCAATTTTGGGATGAGATAATTTTTTTTGGTATTTTTTTGATTTAAAATAACAAGGTACTTTTTTGGTAATTTTTTTATTTTTAAAAAATTGGTATGCATTACGGCGGGGATGAGAAAGTTTTTTTTTGTACTTTTTATCGATTTCAGAAAATAGTACTTTTTTGGTACTTTTTTCAAATTTTTAAAAACTTAGTACATCAAATTCAGTACAAAGAGTACTTTTTTAACACTCTTTCAGTTTGATATGAAAAAAGGTTTTTTTTGTACTTTTTTTCGAATTTAAAAAATATGGTACTTTTTTGGTACTTTTTTATTTAAAAAAATTGGTATGCATTATTTTTTTTTTTTGTATTTTTATCGATTTAAAAAAATAGTTCTTTTTCGGTAGTTTTTTAAATTTTTAAAAACTTAGTACATCAAATTTAGTACAAATAGTACTTTTTTAGTACTCTTTCGATTTTGGTATAAAAAAACTTTTTTTGGAATTTTTTTTCGATTTAAAATAACATGGTACGTTTTTTGATACTTTTTTTATTTTTGAAAAATTGTATTTTGATCGATTTAAGGAAATAGTTCTTTTTTGGTACTATTTTCACATTTTTAAAAACAAGGGAAGTATCTCAACCCTTATGAACCGATTTGCATGAAGCGTAAAATATATATAAAAGACACAATTCTAAGGTTGGGGTGTCTCGGCTTATCGGCCATATCGGGGATTTAGGGGTTCAAAACATGGGTCAAAAAATAGTGAAAAAATCGTTTTTTGGATTTTTCAGCCATTTCTTTCTAAGAAACTGTATCATGTTTACATATGAGAAGAAAGGTTTTTTTAATGCCTATCCAACGGTGGCATAACCTTGTAAAAGTTTGGCTTCGTTAAATGTTTTTTTCATGAAAATGTGAAAATTTTGGGTGGTATTTATATAAAGACATAGAGCTACGATGTCCATATGAATACGAAATAATCTTTATTAAATTTAAGTCGACACGTATTTTTTCTCTAGAGGATATTCCTGTTAGTTCGTTGAAATTTTCCCGGAGGTCCATATGGTTTCATAAGGGGACAACGAAATTTTGAAACACTGATATGGCCGAAGAGCCGAGACACCCCAACCTTAAAATCGTGTCATTTATATATATTTTAAGTTTCAGGCAAATCGATTCATAAGGGTTGAGATACTTCCCTTGTTAGTACATTTAATTTAGTACAAAAAAAATCTACGGTTTTGGTAAAAATCTTCAGAAAATTTTGAATGTTATAGTCAGTTTTAACATATTGGTACTATTTTGAAGGAAAGTATCCAACAACTTACACTCTTTCAATTTTGGTATGATAAAGTTTTTTTAGGTACTTTTTTCGATTTAAAATAAAAAGGTACTATTTGGTACTTTTTTTATTTTCAAAAAATTGCTATGCATTACGAAAGGGATGAGAAATTTTTTTTTGTACTTTTTATCGATTTAATAAAATAGTAATTTTTTGGTACTTTTTTTAAAAATCTTATAAACTTAATACATCAAATTTAGTACAAATATAACTTTTTTAATACTCTTTCAATTTTGGTATGAAACAAATTTTTTTGTACTTTTTTCGATTTAAAATAACATGGTACTTTTTTTGGTACTTTTTTAGGTACTTTTTTTAGTACTTTTTTTTATTTTTATAAAATTGGTATGCATTACGACAGGGATGAGAAAGTTTTTTTTTGTTTTTATCGATTTTAGAAAATAGTAGTATTTTGGTACTTTTTTAAATTTTTAAAAACTTAGTACATCAAGTTTAGTACAAAAAAAAGTCTGCGATTTTGGTTAAAATCTTCAGAAAAGGTTGATTGTTATAGTCAGTTTTAAGATATTGGTCCTTTTTTGAAGATAGGTATCCAACAACTTACACACTTTCAATTTTGGTATGAAAAAGTTTTTATATATACTTTTTTTGATTTTAAATATAATGGTGCGTTTTTTTTAGTACTTTTTTATTTTTAAAAAATTGGTACGCATTACGACAGGGATGAGAATATTTTTTTTGTACTTTTTTATCGATTTAAGAAAATAGTATTTTTTTGGTATTTTTTTAAATTTTTAAAAACTTAGTGAATCAAATTTAGTACAAATAGTACTTTTTTAGTACTCTTTCAATTTTGGTATGAAAAAAAGTTGTTTGTACTTTTTTTAAATTTAAAATAACATGGTACTTTTTTCGTACTTTTTTATTTATTGCATTACGATAGGGATGACAACGTTTTTTTGTACTTTTATCGATTTAAGAAAATAGTACTTAACATAAAATTTAGTAAATTAAAAATTCTATGATTAAAAAAAAACTTCAGAAAATTCTGATTGTTATAGTCAGGCTTAAGATTTTGGTACTATTTTGTACCAAGAAATTTTGAACTTTACACTAACAAGGAAAGTATCCAACCACTTACACTCCGCTTGTTTTGAAATGCAGATATGTTGTGGATGACCAAAATCGAAGATTTATCGTTTTTTTTAGGTTCTGTGTTTGTGATTAATAGAGGAAATGTATTACTTCCCCTATGCCTTAAAAGTTCCAAATTTTGTGAATCGTTTTTGTTGCCAGCATTTTTTTGCACTTTTTTTGTTGTTTAAAAAATTTAGTACCTTTGAAAACCTACAATTATGAAAGAACATTTTAGGATTTGGAAACCTTTTTAGGAACCCTAAACTAATTCTAAGCCTGGAAAAAATGTCTTTGATCTATCATGCCCGATGAGAAAGTTTTTTTTTTGTACTTTTTTTGGTTTTCGACATTTTTAAAAATTTGATACCTTTAAAAACCCATAAATGCTAAAGAAAATATTGAGTTAAATTTGGGAAACTTTTAAAAGGAATGTTGGACTGGTACTTTTTTTGGTACCTTAGAAATACCAAAACTACAGAAAATGATAAAAAAAACTACCCGGGCCTTCTGAATTTTAGAGATTTCGGTACTTTTTAGATTTTTATTCACTTAAAAATTTCCCGATATTGTTATCCTTCAAATCCCCGATGATTGGAATCGTTTTTAAAGCTTTTGAAATGCCACGATTATTTGACCTGATAATAAGAGGGATAAGAACGTTTTTTTGTGGTACTATTTTTGTAACTTGAAAATCCCATATTTACAGGAAATGATTAAAAACTTCCCGTACCTTCTGAAGCCTTTCGAAAAGTATATAAAAATTAAATTTCTCTCGTCTGAAGCACTACAATACTTATACCATCGAAAATTGCTGCACGATTATTTGGCCAAATTACAGCAGGGATGAGAAAGTGTTTTTTTCTGGTACTTTTTTTGGTACCTTAAAAATGCCAAAACTACAGAAAATGATAAAAAAAAACTTCCCACACCTTCTGAATTTTAAAGATTTTGGTACTATTTTGATTTTTATTCACTTAAAAAATTCCCAATATTGTTATCCTTCAAATCCCCGATGAGTGGAATCGTTTTTAAAACTTTTGAAACGCCACGATTATTTGACCAGATAATAAGAGGGATAAGAAAGTTTTTTTGTGGTACTTTTTTGGTACCTTGAAAATCCCATATTTACAGGTAATGATTAAAAACTTTCCATATCTTCTAAAACCTTTCGAAAAGTCTATAAAAATAATTTTTTTTAGACTGCACCACGAACAACACTAATACCGCCAAAAATTACTGCACGATTATTTCACCAAATTACAGCAGGAATGGAAGTGCTTTTTTCTGGTACTTTTTTTGGTACCTTCAAAATCCCCAAACTACAGAAAATTATTAAAAAACTTCCCTACCTTCTGAATTCTTCTAAAAAGTCAATAAAAATTGTATTTATCATGTCTGCAACACATACAACACTCATACTACTGAAAACTGCTGCAATAAAATTAAAAAGTGAATTCCAAAAAAAAGAAGGAATAAAAATTTTGGACTGTCACCCAATCCCAAATCATTTGGTAAGAATAAAAAATGCGTCTGCATCATGTTGCAAGTGTAGTTGTACATACCACTTACACATATGCATGTTGTAGGCCAAAAAAAGGCCCAACAGCAGAATTTAAACCCAACAGCAGCAACTTGAACTGCAGCAGAATTTTATTTAAAGACCAGACATAAAAACCAAACTATACAACCATGCCTACCATGACCACCAACGCCACCAATAATGCTGAAAATGCCTGCAATATGTATCTGCTCATACTCCATTGCAGGCGCGGATCCAGGAATTTCGTTTGGGGGGGGAGAATTTTTGTTAATATTTTTAATATTTAATATCAAATAGAAATAAAAAAAGTTTTGTTCTTAAATGCGGATCCAGCTTTTGGTTTTGGGTGAAATTTTTTTATTTCCAAAAACTTTTTTAAGATTACTTTATAAAAAGGCCGTTAATAGTCAAATAAACGGGCTTAATCACAATTATGGCTGACCATGCCTGTCATAAGCCATTTTTTATGACTTAAACAGTCAGAACGTTAATATTTTTCTACTCAAACCAACCAACCAAATTCAAAAATAAACATTATTCGAGCTTGAGGCCAGTTTTTTCTTGTAAATAAATATTCTTTCATTCCATTCCAATATTTAGATTCTCTTTGGGAATCATCATAAGGGGATTTAGTGAATTTTTAAGTTTATGTGTGCACAAAAATCTAAATATTGGAATGGAATAAAAGAATATTTATTTACAAGAAAAAACTGGTGGGTAATTATGTAACTTGATAGTCGTCAATCGTGTCGTTTCCATCGTTATTCCATTACCATATAGTGTCATTTTATGGTAATAGAATAATGAGCTAACGATGACGATTGACGATTATAAAGTTACATAATTAGCCGCCTGGCCTCGAGCTCGAAGAGTTTTTATTTTTATAAATTGGAAAGGTCGAATAATAACAACTTTAATTAAATTAAAAAATTTTAAAATTGCAAATTTTAAGACCTGCTCTCGAAAAGATCATAAAATTGACAAATAAAATTAAAAATTTTGTATGGAAAAATATTGATATTATGACTTTTCAGTCATAAAAATTGGCTGATGACAACTGTGAATAGGCTCGTAAACTTTTATATGTCTAAAAAATCTAATTGATTTTGATACTAAAAGTCCAATAATCCGAAAATTTTTAGTAAGGTATGTAATTTTTATACATGTTCTTTGACAAAATTTCTCAGATCTTGGAATATTTTTACTTAAGAAAAACTCTTAGATTCTCATTTATTTTTATATTGTAAAATAACCCATTTCTGAGAAATTTGTTTTTAGAAAAATGTTCAGATTCTAAAACCTTTTGATAAAAAAAGGTGTTGT
Source organism: Pegoplata infirma (assembly GCA_963921195.1). Classification (NCBI taxonomy): domain Eukaryota; kingdom Metazoa; phylum Arthropoda; class Insecta; order Diptera; family Anthomyiidae; genus Pegoplata; species Pegoplata infirma. The sequence goes on from OY992540.1 coordinate 204,656,559, forward strand.
AGTTTCAGATAGAATTTTCCATAAAACAATATCTCAGATTCGACATAATCTGAGATTCTGCGATATTTTTTCTATTAAAAAACTTTCCAAATTCTGATATACTTTTCTTATAAAAAATCTCTGAAATAATTCTTATATTTTTTGTATACAAAAACTCTCAGATCCTGAAACACATTTCGTAAAATAAAATTATCAGCTACTAAAAAGGATCGGTTTCTAAAACATTTTATGAAGAAATTTTGATACACTTTTCCAAAAATAAAATCTTAAACTTTATAGTATTTTAAAATTTTACGATTTTAATGTATTCTAATGTTTTCCAAGGCAATTTCTTAGATTCTCAAACATTTTTCATACAGAAAAATAATAATTGTTGGACACAATTTCAAAAGAAAAATTTCCATTTTCAGAGACACATTTCATAAAAAAAAGATTCTCAGAATCTTTCAACAGAAAAATTTTTAGATTCTGAGAGATTTTTCCTATCAGAAAATCATAGATTTTGATAAACTTCTCCTATAGAAAAAATCGCAGATTCTAAAATATTTTTCAAACAAAGAAATTCTCACATTATTAAAAGTTTATGCATAACAAAAAATTCTATGATTCAAAAATATATTTCCGCATAGAAAACTAAGATTCTGTGAATTTTTTCCTGTAGAAATGTTATTCAATTCTGAGAAATATATTTGTAGAAAAATTCTTGTCAGATACTGAAGGATTTTTTCTAAGAAAAAATTCTCAGTGTCTGAGGGATTTTTTTATAGAAAATTTATAAGACATATTCCTAAAATTTGAGATAATTTTTCAATCAAAAAATTCTTACATTCAGATAATATAATAATAAGTAGCAAAATATTTTCTAAAGGTAAACTCTTGAATTCTGAGACATTGTTCTGTAAAAAATATTTGAGATAATACGTTTTCTTTAGAAAACGATAAGGAAAGTTATTCGGTTAGAAAATGTTCACGACTCTTTTGATATTTAAGTTTCTTATATGAAATTTCATAAATTCTGAAACATTTTATCCCAAGGATGTAAAAAATTTCTTATGATAGAGGTTATGTGTGCTGACGTTATCTCTCCTTAGGGTTTTTCAACATCTTGGTCATCTTCTTTCTATCTTTTTCCTTTCCCTTTCTTTCTTTCTTTCTTTCTTTCTTTCTTTCTTTCTTCTTTCTTTCTTTTTTTCTTTCTTTTTTCTTTTTTTTTCCTTTTTTTTTAAATCATTTTGGGGGGGGAGAAATCCCATTCTCCCCCCCCTGGATCCGCGCCTGTACTCCATTGTATGTTGCTTTCCTATAGACAAGGAGAAGAATGCTCTTTTTCTTTGTGTAAACGTAGTACACAGAAAAAAATAAAAATGAATTTCAATTACGAAATTCGTTGATTCAATTAAAAAATTAATTGATTTCGGACGTATCACGAAAATGCGCATATTAATTACTCATTTTGTTTGAAAACAGTTTTAAAACTTAATTAAATTGTTAATTGAATCAATTAAAGTTTTAATTGAAAATAAAATGGAAAACCAATTAAAATTGTAATTAAATAAATATATAAAAAAAAAATTAATATAAAATTGAAAATCAATAATATAGATTTATTGATTCACATAAAATTTTTAATTGAAAAAAGACCAAAACTCAATTTAATTTTAAAAGTTGAACTTCAAAAAATGCCTAAAAATAAATAAACATAGAACGCTGTAAATTTATAAATCTTTGCGACTGCATCTCTTTCTTATACTCTTTGACACTTGGTATAGTTTTGCATAGAAACATTATAGTAGTATTTTAAAATATCAATAACTATTTAAAATTACATTTTTATTTTTAAATCTTGTTATTGCATGCATTTTTGTCGCCTTAGTAAAGTTGAATCAAAAAAAAATTGTATTATATTTCAATGTGTAAAACACAACTGTACACATTTTATTATCAAAACAATTTATCCGCAACGACCGCTCGCCTTAAAGAAAACAATAAAACTAAATTTTTTTGTTGCTTTCATGTATTCATTGGCTGCTACCACCAAAATATACAAAACAATAGTTCAAAAGTTTTTTTTGTTGTTTTTTGCATTTTTTTTTTCATTTGCTACTAACACTAAAGCATATAAAACCGGTTTCGTTTGTTTATTTTATTTTTATTTTCAGTAAAGTTAAGAATTCAATTAAAACATTAATTGAATCAATTAAAATGTTTAATTGAAGTTAAATTTAATATCAAATCCATTTTTAATTAAAAAAAAAATCACGATATTATTTTCTGTGTACATACACTATATATGCAAGCTCTAAAGCCAGACATGGAAAAAAAACTCTTCTAAAGGCACAAAAAAATATTTGCATTTTTTTCATGCAACAGGCAACATGCATGCATGAAAAAAATTATTTTTTTTCCAATTAAAAAACCCTTAACTAAGAGGAGGGAACAAAAGTAGACAAAATGAAATCCTTGAGTAGGATTTAAAACTTCAATTTTTAAATGAATATGAAATTTTTGTTAGGATCTATTCAGCAAAAAATGGAGATTAAAAGGATGTCGAAAGGAAAAGACAATTAATCAAAAACTATGAAGAAAGATTGGATATAATAATTGGCAGTTTTAGACCACAGATGATTGACTAGATTTTAAGAAGATTTTAATCGAGTTTCAGTTCTTTTTCGTGATCTAGGACTTATACTTTTGTATAACAATTTCAATTTCATCCTCTTCTCTATATCATTCAAGGACGTGTGGTAGTTAAGGCCACTTTTGGTTTTTAGAACATTTATTTCATGGATTTGAGGTCGAAATAAATATTACTTGGGATTGAGCAATGAAATTGCACTTTTACACATCGATCAGAATATATGCTTTAAATTTTAACCTTCCGAGGTTTTTAAAACTTGTCTCTAGTTGGCAGTTTTAGACCACAGATGATTGACTAGATTTTAAGAAGTTTTCGATGTATGTATACCGAATTCAATTTTATTCTCTTTTCTATATCATTCAAGGACGTGTGGTAGTTAAGGTCATTTTTGGTTTAAGAACATTTATTTCATGGATTTGTTGTCAAAATAAATATTAACTGGAGCTGAGCAATGAAATTGAACTTTTACACATCGATCCGAATGTTTCCTTTAAATTTTAACCATCCGAGGTTTTTAAAACATGTCTCTAATGAAGAATCTTTTGTTAAAAAATGTTATCTCCGCCTGATAAACATTGCTCATTCCAAGCACGTTTGAGACGACTTTAAACCCGACTTGATCGACTTGTTTCAAACCATTTCTTCACAAAAATGAATATGAATTTTACTATGAAGAAAGATTGGACAAAATTGCTGTCAGTTTTAGACCACAGATGATTGGCTAGATTTTAAGAAGTTTCATTCTCTTCTCTATATCATTCAAGGACGTGTGGTAGTTAAGGTCACTATTGGTTTTTAGAACATATATTTCATGGGTTTGATGTCAAACTAAATATTAACTGGGTTGGGCAATGAAATTGCACTTTTACAATTTCAATTTTTCATTTTTTAAATAAATAAGAATTTTTTTTACGATCTATTTAGCAAAAAATGGAGATTAAAAGGATGTCGAAAGGAAAATATAATTAATCAAAAACTATGAAGAAAGATTGGACATAATAGCTGACAGTTTTAGACCACAGATGATTGACTAGATTTTAAGAAGTTTTTGATATATGTATACCGACTTCAATTTCATCCTCTTCTCTACAACATTCAAGGACGTGCGGTAGTTAAGGCCACTTTTTGTTTTTAGAACATTTATTTCATGGATTTGATATTAAAATAAATACTAACTGGGGCTGAGCAATGAAATTGCACTTTTAAAATTTCCATTTTTCATTTTTTAAATGAATATGAAATTTTTTAAGGATCTATAAGGCAAAAATGGAGATTAAAAGGATGTCGAAAGGAAAAGATAATTAATCAAAAACTATGAAGAAAGATTGGAGAGAAAGGCTGTCAGTTTTAGACCACAGATGATTGACTAGATTTTAAGAAGTTTTTGATACGTGTATACCGACTTCAATTTCATTCTCTTCTCTATATCATTCAAGGACGTGTGGTAATTAAGGTCAAATTATAACCTTCTGAGGTTTTTAAAACTTTGAGAATGAAGAATCTTTTGTTCAAAAATTTGATCTCCGTCTGGCAAACATTGCTTATTCCAAGCTCTTTTGAGGAGACTTTAAAACCGACTTCATCGACTTGTTTCAAACCATTTCATCACAAAAAGTTTTAAAGACTACTATTACGATTTCTTTTTTTCACTATTTATTTGGTGAGTTCTTCCCAAATAGACTCGTTGGAGGTTTGTAAATAATTTATCACATATTTCACCTTACTTGGGGAATTGACTTTGCTAATGCAACAATGTTCAAACAAAAAATATTTTAAAAATTTATAAGGAAAAGATTAAGATAAAGAAATTCTAATAACTATATATAAATATTGTAAATAATTCATATACTCAGAAAAATTATAACAACTTCCCTTACAATTATTAACTTACATGTCAGATTTTAGAGTCATCACTTAAGAGTCATTCAAAATCAAAAACTTTTTTCTTGAAGAAAAATGTCTTCGAAAGTGAATACTTTTAAGAAAAATTATGAAACCACGACTTCTTCTATAAGAAAAATGTTTCCGAAATCAAAGTTTTCCTATAAGAAAATTGTCTCGAAAATCGGATACTTTTCTCCGAAACTGAACATATAAGTGCTGACTTTTACTTCGGCCACTATCATTTTATAAGAAAAAATTTCTCCGAAATCGGATACTTTTCTCCTCTAAAGACATAGTCGCAAGTTCTGAAAATTACTTCGGCCATTATCATTTATCAATAACTTTAAATATATTTCCCTCAGTATATTGACAAATAATATATCTAATAGTTAAATTATATGTTTTTTTCGTCTTTTAATTCACCCTTGACAATGTATGGATTGGGTACTTCCACATATTTTAACACATTGCCTACTGAATACATTGTATGACGAAGTACATGGTCTAATATTACAAATATGTCATAAAGCTAACCCAGCAAAATCATTTTTTTAAAATGACGAAACTGACACCGAAAAATTGCACAAGCTCAACTGCCGAGCAGACCACAGACCTAATGCTGTATTGTAACAAATTGTTGACGAAAGATGGTAAAGACCTTTTAAGGCTCTCTTCTGAGAAGTAAAAGCAACAAATCTGTGCTCCAGATTAGTGTCTTATCTGAATCACTGAATTGTTTTGATAGATGACGTTAATTTGACCCTTTACTCAAACAGTGGTTTCTGTGTTTCCGATTTGCGATTCCTAAAATTCCACTTTGGGTGCCATTGTTGGCTAGTCAGTTCTTGAATGGCTTTGATTAATCGGTTTTTATAGCTTTGCGATTCCGAAAGCTCCACTGTGGGCGCCATTTTTGTGTCTATTTGAATCGGTGTTCAACTTGTGCTAATTAGTTGTTAAATGGCTGTGGTAGATTAAGTAAATTTGGTCCGACATATAAGCGGTGGTATCTGTGTTTTGTTTTATACACTCCAACCACAGTATGGGGGTATGCTCACTTTGTCATTTCATATGGAACGCATCGAAAAATCGATCGGAACCCTTATAAATTGTATTTATAGCGATGTCCATCCGTTCGAACCTCCGTCCGTCGATCTGTAGAGACCACGAACCAACAGAGCCAGACCCCTAAACTTTGGCACGAAAATGACTTATGGTCATTGGACTAGTGGGAAAGAAGAACTTAACTACCCCAGAAAAACACAAATACCTTTTTTTATATATTTGTTCAATAAACGAAACATTTTTATGCCGTATGAAAATCATGGACCTGCACTTGGACCAAGGGGACCAGGAAAGAAAATTTTTTATTTGGCCCGCCCTTTTTTGGGGGCGTGGATGTAAAAAATAAATTTAAAAACGATTAACTGTAATTATTAAGTGCAAAACACTTCTATATGTCAACATGTATTGCGAAGGGAAGGTCTCCCGCCGAACGACGACCCCAAAAAAAATGCCCTGTTTCCATGTTTTAGGGTAGCAAAGATTCGGCTGAGCTGAATTTAACACTCTCACATGTTTTTTTTGCAATTTGGAATTTTGCCCTGGCTTGGGCGCCATTTTTGTGGCAATCTGGAGTGAAATTTCTTTATAATAATAATTTTGATCCCATGATCAAGTGTTTTTTTTTTGTTTATTGTTAACCAAGTAATTACCGATAATTTCTTAAAAATTTCAATTTAACCACGAACTGGTAAAAAAATTCTTTATATGTCAAAATCATCTCAGCTCATCTTTGTCATGCAAGCGACAAAAAGTCAAAGAGCGACGTTTCAAGCTTCCAAAGGCTTATCCATATATTTCCGTTTCTTAGAAACCTTAAGGTAGTTCCCAGTCTTACAACTTCATAGGTTATGTTGTAAGTGGCTGATGACGTTTTACCTCAGTACACTCTGAAGTCCGTTGTGATACGACGGGACGTAATGGGGTCTCCCTATTAGCTCCCGGCGTTAAACCAATTTTAGCTTCTTATGAAACTCCTAAGATATTGAATTTTGACATCCGACAAATCAAAAAAATCGTGCAGCTCCCTAGATCCCAGTGAAGCAAGTCTCTGACCAGAAAGTGCCGGACAATGGCAGATAAAGTATCCGATAGTTTTCAACTCCTTCTAATGCATGCAACTCCGGTAAAAGACATTTGACGGCACATTTAACCGCTTTGCGTGCTTTCTTATAAGACAGTGTCCAGTAATTACAGCAACCACCGCGATTCACCGTCGAAATCTCCGAAATCTGTTGGAAGTAATATCAGCTCCCTTGTTTGCTTCTGATTTTTAGAATTCCAAATCTATCGTGCAGTATCACACGTCCATTCATGTGCCCATCTCTGATTAGTCTCCATCGCGGAACAAATCCATAGATTTTGCTTGAAAGTTTCTAGAGGCATACAAACACATTCCAATTCTGTTGGAAACTGTAAGGTTGTTCCCAGTTTTGCAAGCTCATCTGCTTCCTTTTAATTCTCTGAAATGTCTCTGTGCCCTGGGACCCTTATGAGTCGTATGTTAAACTGCTTGGCCTTCTCATTTAAAGACGTTCGTCAGCTAGTGGAAGATCTTGTTTCCAGAAACATTAAATCCAGGGATTTGGCCGGGGCTTGACTGTCAGAATATATGTTGACAGCGGTTGTATACAAGACATTGCAACTGAACCAGTCAGCCTCGACCTTTATTGCCAGCATCTCTACCTGGTCAACACAGCAATGATCTGGCAATCTTCGAGAAAGGCTCAACCCAAGATCTTCCGAAAAGACTCCAAAACCCCTTTGTTCTCGTAGCTTCCATCCATCTGTTTAAAAATTTATGGAAGCTCCACTACACGGAATGCCCCTCACTAAGACTCCCTGAATGTCTAACATAAAATAAAATGTTGAGTCATGAGTGGCTGCCACATGCGTTGGTGTACATCGAATCTGAGGTCCACTGCGATACCATGGAACTAATTGCATTTCTTAAGTAGATTCTGTTAAACGAATCAGGTGTTTGTGGAATGTGTTTTTGGCAATTTAGAATTAGGGCCTAGATTGGGCGCCATTTTTATGGTTAACATATGTGTAGCGAAATCTTTATAATTATGTCAAAACCGTCTCGACTCGAATGGTCAACTGTTTGGTCATCTCATTTTGTGATGTGCGGTTTATAAGGGCAGTTTGAGTTTTTAGTTAATAGTTTTATAAGGTTCATTCCTTTTCGAATTACTTCTAGAACTACTTCTTTAAGATCGCTGAAACAATTCCCAAATCTTTATGTGGCAAATTTACTGGCTTACAATCAGTTCTACTTCGCAAATCTCTTTCAAAGTTGCAAATCTTAAATAACTTTACCTACTTAAGCCAAACTATTCCACACTAATTCCTCTCTAACCAAAAATTATCACTGGGTTTATAAAATAACATTAGGGATTTATAGCTTGTTTATATTATTTGTTCGTATTCTACAACAACAACAACAAAAAATCAGCTTACAAGTAAATTACATTTATTGAGCAGTTCAGTTCAAGATGACAACAACACGAATGTATGAAATCAAATAATGAAACACATGTAATTCTATTGAAAAACAATTTATGACGCATTCCAATTGTATGACGTAGTTTTGAATTAATTTTAAGTTTATGTTGAGATACAATTTAATGTTGCCATAAAGTTAAGAGAGTAAGAAAAATCTTTGAAACAACATAGTTACATAAATGTGAAACTAGAGTGACGTAAATTTTATACATATGAGAAACTTGCATGTTTTTTACGGAATTTATTTGTTGTTTAAGAAGCGAAATAACTCTGAAGATGGCGAATTTAAAAACTCAACTTTTTTTTTAACACTAAAAGCACAAATTTATTTGATTTTAGCTTGACACTCTGTCAGTGGTCACTGTGTTTTGCGATTCGGATTAGGCCCCCACTTGGGCGCCATTTTTTGTGGCAATCTGAATTGATGCTCATTTTTTGCCCTTTAGGTAATGTCGTTATTTTCCCTGACCCTTTGGTGGAGGTTTCTGTGATTTTGCAATGCGATTCGATACTGTGCCCCTGCTTGGGCGCCATTTTGAAGTTTTTTAAACAAATTTCTATGTCTTTCTATTTTCATGCAGAAAAATGCCTTCGAGGACTTTTCCTAATGTCTCCGCAATTAAAGACCTTGTCTCTGAAATCAAAGAATTTTTCTATACAAAAAAAATTTACCGATTTATGTGTTGTTTAAGAAGCGAAATAACTTCTGAAGAAGGCGAAATAAATAACTCAACTCTTTTTTAATACTAAAATCACAAATGCATTTGTTTTATGCTTGACACTTTGACAGTGGTTTCTGTGTTTTGCGATTCGGATTATTCCTCACTTGGGCGCCATTTTTGTGGCAATCTGAATTGGTGCTCATTGTTGGTCCTTTAGTTATGGTATCGCTTTGGGTACTGTCGTTAATATCTGTGTTTTTGTTATACGCTTTGAAATTGTGCCCTTGCTTGGCGCAATTTTGAAGTTTTCTTTAACAAATTTCTATGTATTTCTAAACCAACAGAAAAATGTTTTCAAAATCGAAAACTTTTTCTATGCAGAAAAATGCCTCAAAGACTTTTATTAATGTCTCCACTTTGTCAATGCTTTCTGTGTTTATCGGTTTGGAAATAACCCTTACTTGGGCGCCATTCTTATTTCTATCTAAATTGCTGCTCATTGTTTGTCTTTAAGTTATTGTATCGCCTTGGTTAATGTCGTTAATTTTCTCTAACACATTGGCGGAGGTTCTGTGTTTTAGCAATGCTATACGAAATTGCGCCCTGCTTGGGCGCCAAATTTTTCTTAACAAATTTCTATGTCTTTCGAAACCAACAGAAAAATGTTTCCAAAATCGATAAACTTTTTCTATGCAGAAAAATGCATCGAAGACTTTTTCTAATGTCTCCACTTTGTCAGTGCTTTCTGTGTTTTTCGGTTTGGAAATAACCCTTACTTGGGCGCCATTCTTATTTCTATCTAAATTGCTGCTCATTGTTGTCTTTAAGTTATTGTATCGCTTTGGTTAATGTCGTTAATTTGTCTTGACACATTGACGAAGGTTTCTGTGTTTTTGCAATGCGATTAGAAACTGGTCGCCTGATTGGGCGCCTTTTTTGTGGTTTTCTGAAGCCAATTTTTTTATATTTCGAAACCAACAGAAAACTACTTCGACATCAAAGATTTTTTCTATACAGAATAATGGCTTCGAAGAATTTTTCAAATGTCTCCTCTTTGCCAGTGGTTTCTATGTTTTTAGATTTGAATATAACCCTCACGTAGGCGCCATTATTGTGTCTATCAAAATCGGTGCTTATTGTTTGTCGTTAAGTTATTGTATCGCTTTGGTTAATGTCGTTAATTTGCTCTGACTCATTGGCGGAGGTTTATGTGTTTTTGCAAAGGGATTAGAAATTGGGGCCCTGCTTGGGCGCCATTTTTTTGGTTTTCTGAAGCAAATTTCTTTATATTTCGAAACCAACAGAAAAATGTTTCGGAAATCGAAGACTTTTCTATGCAGAAAATGCCTTCGAAGACTTTTTCTAATGTTTCCACTTTGTCAGTGCTTTCTGTGTTTTTTGATTTGGATATAACCCTTGCTTGAGTGCCATTCTTATGTCTATCTGAATCGGTGCTCATTGCTTGTCTTAAAAGTTATTGTATCGCTTTGGTTAAAGTCGTTAATTTGCCCTGACACATTGGCGGAGGTTTCTGTGATTTTGCAATGCGTTTAGAAATTGGGCCCCTGCTTGGGCGCCATTTTTGTGGTTTTCTGAAGCAAATTTCCTTATATTTCAAAACCAACTGAAAAATGTCTCCGAAATCGAAGACTTTTTGTATGCAGAAAAATGCCATCGAAGAATTTTTCGTATGTCTCCGAAATCAAAGACTTTGTCTCTAAAATCAAAGACTTTTTCTATACAAAAAAATTTTCCGAAATCCAAGACTTTTTCTATACAGAAAATTATATCCGATATCAAAGATTTTTTCTATACAGAAAAATGTCTTCGAAATTAAAAACTTTTACTAATGTCAGATACTTAGGAAGTGATTCTTGTGTTTTTGCTTTGTGATTCGGAATGTTTGGTGATAAATTGTTGAGTTGCTTTAATAGCTGACCTGGTGGGGTTTCCTACCTTTTGACACTGATTTGACATTTGTCTTTTGCTGAGTTCATGAACAGATTTCACTTGACACTTTGTCAGTGGTTTCTGTGTTTTGCGATTCGGATTGAACCCACACTTGGGCGCCATTTTTGTGGCAATCTGAATTGGCGCTTATTGTTTGTCATTTGATCCTTTGGAAGTTTCTGTGTTTTTGCAATGCAATTCTAAATTGTGTCCCTGATTGGGCGCCAAGCAGAAAAATTTTTGCAAAATCGAAAACTTTTTCTATGCAAAAAAATGCCTTCGAACACTTTTTCTAATGGCTCCATTTTGTCAGGGGCGCCATTCTTGTGTCTATCATAATCGGTGCTTATTGTTTGTCTTTAAATTATTGTATCGCTTTGGTTAATGTCGTTAATTTGTCCTGACACATTGGCGGAAGTTTCTGTGTTTTTGCAATGCGATTAGAAATTTTGCCCCAGCTTGGGCGCCATTTTTGTGTTTTTTTTTAACAAAATTTCTTTATATTTCGAAACCAACAGAAAAATCTTTTCGAAATCAAAGACTTCTTCTATGCAGAAAAATATCATCGAAGATTTTTCTAATGTCTCTACTTTGTCAGTGGTTTCTGTGTTTTTCAATTTGAATATAAAATTCACTTGGGAGCCATTCTAAATCGGTGTTCATTTTTTGTCTTTAAGTTATTGTATCCGTTTGGTTAATGTCGTATATTTTCCCTGACACATTGGCGGAGGTTTCTGTGTTTTTGCATTGGGCCCCTGCTTGGGAGCCATTTTTCTGTTTTTCTGAAGCAAATTTCTTTGTATTTCGAAACCAACAGAAAAATGTTTTCGAAATCTAAGACTTTTTCTATGCAGAAAAATGACATCAAAGGCCATTTCTTATGTCTTCGAAATCGAAGACTTTGTCTCAGCGCTTTGTTTAATGTCGTTTATTTGCGATGACATATTGGCGGAGGTTTCTTTGTTTTTGCAATGCGATTAGAAATTGGGTCTCTGAAGCAAATTTCTTTATATTTCGAAACCAACAGAATAATGTCTTCGAAATCGAAGACTTTTTCTATGCAGAAAAATGTTATCGGAGATTTTTTCTTATGTCTCCGAAATCGAAGACTTTGTCTCTGAAATCAAAAAATTTTTCAATACAAAAAAATGTCTCGAAATCAAAAACTTTTTCCATACAGAAAAATGTATTCGATATGAAAATTTTTTTTTTTACAGAAAAATGTCTTCGAAATCAAAAACGTCTTCTTATGCCTTACACTTTGGAAGTGGTTCTTTTGTTTTGTGATTTGGAATGTTTGGTGATAAATTGTTAAACTGCTTTAATAACTGACCTAGTGAGTTTCCCTACCTCCCGAAACAGATCCAACATTTGTATTTTGCTGAGTTTATGAACAGATTTGACTTCACACTTTGTCGGTGGTTTCTGTGTTTTGTAATTAGGATTGTGCCCCCACTTGGGGGCCATTCTTGTGTCTATCTGAATCAGTGCTCATTGTTTGTCCTTAAGTTATTGTATCACTTTGTTTAATGTTGTTAATTATCCCCCACTTGGGCGCCATTTTTGAGGGTTTCTGCAGAAAATTTCTTTATATTTCAAAACCAACAGAAAAATGTTTCCGAAATCGACTTTTTCTATGCAGAAAAACGTTTTGGAAGACTTTTTATAATATCTTTGAAAGCGAAGACTTTGTACATAAAAATTTTCCTGAAATCAAAGACTTTTTCTATACAGAAATATATCTCTCAAATCAGAGACTTTTTTATACCGAAAAATTTATCCGATATCAAAGGTTTTTGCTATACAGAAAAATGTCTTCGTAATCAAAGAATTTTTCTTTGATTCGGAATCTGGTTCTGTGCTCAATGTTTCTTGAAAGGTTGTTGAATTACTTTAATAGCTGACATAAAACTTTAAAATGCCTCCGAAATCGAAGACTTTTTCTATATAGAAAAATGTCTCCGAATTCGAAGACTTTTTCTATATAGAAAAATGTCTCCGAATTCAAAGACTTTTTCTATATAGAAAAATGTCTCCGAATTCGAAGACTTTTTCTATATAGAAAAATGTCTCTGAATTCGAAGACTTTTTCTATATAGAAAAATGTCTCCGAAATCGAAGACTTATTCTAAACAGAAAATGTCTCCGAAAACAAATACTTTTTTTCTATACAGAAAAGTGTCTCCGAAATCAAAGATTTTTTTTTTTGAGAAACATGTCTCCTATATTGAAGACGTTTTCTGAACAGAAAAATTTCTCTTCATCTGGTGCTTGTTCAATACCCGAGTAAAAAAATCGATATGACACAATATATAATTTAATATTGGTTCGTGTCTATTATGATATAAACTTATACGAAAAATGGTTTCATAAGATTTGATCGAACATTATATAATAATATCAGTTTATATAACTTTATATCGACTTTGATACGAGTTTTGGTCTAATCTAATGATATTAAATTATATCCAATTATATTAAAATTTATACAATTTTATAAATCGGATGTTTTTTTTAGTTTTTAATAAAAAGTTTAAAAATTAAAATAATAAAAATAAGTTGTTCTGAAAAAAACTTAGAAAAATTTCAAAAATGGGGTTATGTTAAACTTTATATAAAACACTTACAAAATATTCTCATAAATATTTGTCCTTGGAAAAACTTAGAAAAATTTAAAAAAGTGGAGTCATATAAAATTTTATATAAAACACTTAGAAAATATTCGTGATAAAAAAGTTGTGCTTGGAAAAAACTTAGAAAAATAAAAAAATATGGAGTCATATGAAATTTTATATAAAACACTTTGAAAATATTCGCGATAAAAATATGTTCTTGGAAAAAACTTAGAAAAATTAAAAAATAATGGAGGCATATAAAATTTTATATAAAACACTTAGAAATTTGGAATGATGCATGGAACCAGATGTTACAACATAAAGTTATGTATGACGATATCTTAAAAAAATCGCACATCAAAATTTATTATATAAATTTATCTCGCAAGATATAGTGTCACACATGATCATATATGAAATAATATGACTATATAAAAATATATAAGATCATATTAAATTATTTTTACTTGGGTAGTTTAAATTAATTTGCCATGATATTCGGAGTTGGGCCTTTTTTGGCAACTTTTGAAAACCAAAACTATAGTTTATGAATTCGTTGGCTATTTTAAGTTATTTAAAAAAAAAATAAATCTTTCTTCCTTAAACCTTTTCTTACGTTCTCACACTTTTTATTAACCTTGAAAAATGTCCGGTTCTAATTTTAGTGAATAGGAAAATATTCCTAAAACTAGTTAACATTACCGGTATGGTACTCCTATCCTCTAAACAATTGTTCAAATGTATAGAATTATTTATAATTTTTTGCATAAATAATAGTTATCAAATAACAATAGAGTAGTTTTTTTGACAAAAGATTTTCACAAAAATATTTTTCTTCAAAAAAAGGGGTGCCTAGATCTTGACCACTGACCAGTGGATAGTAGTGGTAAACTATTGTTTGATCTTAGAAAAATAGAAAAGGGTATTTTTCTAAAAAAATGGTTACAAGTTTCTGTGATCTTACTAACAAAAGCTTTTGCAAATCTTTTGTGTCAACATTTTGCCAGAAAAAGGATATTTTGTTTGAAAATGATATTCAAGTTTGCGGATAATGTCCAGATGTCCAAGAAAACGGTTAGTTTCTTTTTTTGGCAATTATTTTTGCATATGAATGGAAAACATAGAAATGATCTAGTTTTTTCATCTTCGAAAAAGGATGCTGCAGATGTTAATGGGAAATAATAGAAATCCTAGGTTTAGGAATCCTGTTGCAGATTCTGTTTGTTTCCCATTTAAAACTAACAAGTTTTTAACAAAATTCTTTGTTGCATAAATAAATCATGATTTATTTTAAAAAACGGTCAAAAGAAACTTTGAAATGGGAAACAATGTATTAGAAAAAAAAAACAACTTAAGCCAATTTAACAGAACATCTGCTAAAAATGTAAAATATCCTTGAAGATAAGATAGATTTTTTTTAAAGAAAAATTACTCCGAATTCGAAGACATTTTTCGAATTCGAAGACATTTTTCTATATAGAAAAATTACTCCGAATTCGAAGACATTTTTCTATATAGAAAAATTACTCCGAATTCGAAGACATTTTTCTATATAGAAAAATTACTCCGAATTCGAAGACATTTTTCTATATAGAAAAATTACTCCGAATTCGAAGACATTTTTCTATATAGAAAAATTACTCCGAATTCGAAGACACTTTTCTATATAGAAAAATTACTCCGAATTCGAAGACATTTTTCTATATAGAAAAATTACTCCGAATTCGAAGACATTTTTCTATATAGAAAAATTACTCCGAATTCGAAGACATTTTTCTATATAGAAAAATTACTCCGAATTCGAAGACATTTTTCTATATAGAAAAATTACTCCGAATTCGAAGACATTTTTCTATATAGAAAAATTACTCCGAATTCGAAGACATTTTTCTATATAGAAAAATTACTCCGAATTCGAAGACATTTTTCTATATAGAAAAATTACTCCGAATTCGAAGACATTTTTCTATATAGAAAAATTACTCCGAATTCGAAGACATTTTTCTATATAGAAAAATTACTCCGAATTCGAAGACATTTTTCTATATAGAAAAATTACTCCGAATTCGAAGACATTTTTCTATATAGAAAAATTACTCCGAATTCGAAGACATTTTTCTATATAGAAAAATTACTCCGAATTCGAAAACATTTTTCTATATAGAAAAATTACTCCGAATTCGAAGACATTTTTCTATATAGAAAAATTACTCCGAATTCGAAGACATTTTTCTATATAGAAAAATTACTCTGAATTCGAAGACATTTTTCTATATAGAAAAATTACTCCGAATTCGAAGACATTTTTTTATATAGAAAAATTACTCCGAATTCGAAGACATTTTTCTATATAGAAAAATTACTCCGAATTCGAAGACATTTTTCTATATAGAAAAATTACTCCGAATTCGAAGACATTTTTCTATATAGAAAAATTACTCCGAATTCGAAGACATTTTTCTATATAGAAAAATTACTCCGAATTCGAAGACATTTTTCTATATAGAAAAATTACTCCGAATTCGAAGACATTTTTCTATATAGAAAAATTACTCCGAATTCGAAGACATTTTTCTATATAGAAAAATTACTCCGAATTCGAAGACATTTTTCTATATAGAAAAATTACTCCGAATTCGAAGACATTTTTCTATATAGAAAAATTACTCCGAATTCGAAGACATTTTTCTATATAGAAAAATTACTCCGAATTCGAAGACATTTTTCTATATAGAAAAATTACTCCGAATTCGAAGACATTTTTCTATATAGAAAAATTACTCCGAATTCGAAGACATTTTTCTATATAGAAAAATTACTCCGAATTCAAAGACATTTTTCTATATAGAAAAATTACTCCGAATTCGAAAACATTTTTCTATATAGAAAAATTACTCCGAATTCGAAGACATTTTTCTATATAGAAAAATTACTCCGAATTCGAAGACATTTTTCTATATAGAAAAATTACTCCGAATTCGAAGACATTTTTCTATATAGAAAAATTACTCCGAATTCGAAGACATTTTTCTATATAGAAAAATTACTCCGAATTCGAAGACATTTTTCTATATAGAAAAATTACTCCGAATTCGAAGACATTTTTCTATATAGAAAAATTACTCCGAATTCGAAGACATTTTTCTATATAGAAAAATTACTCCGAAATCGAAGACTTTTTCTATTTACAAAAATGTATCCAAAATCGAAGATTTTTTCTGTATAAAGAATTACTCCGAATTCGAAGACTTTTTCGATATAGAAAAATTACTCCGAATTCGAAGACTATTTCTATATAGAAATATATCTCCGAAATCGAAAGACTTTGGCAAGTTGTTTCTGTCAGAATTGGCCCTTTCTAAGGATCTTGTCAAAGATTTATTTCTATACAGAAAAATGTCTCTGAAATTGAAGTCTTTTTCTATAAGAATAATGTTAACCCCTTTAGCTCATTATGACCATACTAGTTTCATGATTCCTTGCGTAATTTATGTTTACTGTAACATGATCCTCATTATTTAATTTCAATAATCCATTAATCTTTATTTTTTAATTAATTGCTTTAAAGGGCTCCCTAAATTTCTTTTGGTAGTCAACCCCATCATGTAAATTGTAATTTTAGTTGATATATCCCCTTCCACACAGAAAAAAATATGGGGAAAAACAATTTGAGTAATAACTTGTTTAAATTTAAAAAAAGTTTTGAGTAATTTTTTAATTGACGCAATTAAAAATTTACTCAAAAATTTAAAAACAAATTGAGTAAATAATTTAATAAGAATTTAATAGCTTTTTTAATTTTTTTTTGGAATTTTCTTAGTTTTTTTAATTCTCGTTTAGTTTATAGTTTTTTGTATATATACATGAAAGTTTGTAATCATATTTATAAAATTTTTTTATGTCTTTAAGACAAAAATATATTTGGTAAAGTTTGAAAAAACATGTTTTTTTTTCTTTGTAAAAAAATATGAAATTTTTTTAAACTTTGTTTTTTTTAGAGTAGAAACAGAATAAGCCCGGCACGACTTTTTCCATACGGTTTGGCAGATTAAACCGGTGGCCGGCGCCGATGTGAAATAAAACTTGTTCTGTTTTTAAAAGGTGGTGCTTCTTGTTCTGTTCCTGCACTTAATAGTGTCAATTAAAAATTTACTCAAATTTTTTTGGCAAAAATTTAATAAATTTTTATTAAAAATTTACTCAATACTATTAAATCGTTTACTGGTGGAAAATTGAGTAATTTTTTACTCAATAGTATTAAAAATTTACTCAAATTTTTTTTTTATTTCTTTCTGTGCAAATATTAATGTCAAATATTTAACAATAATTTTGTTATTTTTAATTAATTTCACATAAAGTTTTCGGTTTTTTTGGAAGTTTAAAAATAAATTAACATTTCTTTCATCATTCGACAACAAACAGCAGCTCCGCAAAAACCAAAACCAAACTTGAGTCCAAACAAAAACGAAAGGTGTTTTCAGTTATTCCAACTAGTAGTGGCATGCGCCTTAACTATAGAAAAATCCCCCTCTCTCGCCTTGTGTGATCCTTTTTGGTGTTTTATTTCCTGGCATCATCATCATCATCATCATCATGAACATCATCCTCAGCGTCATATCAATTAAAAAATCATGCTTTTATGCGCAGCTGATGCACGCATATATGCGTGAGTAAATATTGAAACACTCCTGCCAGTTCAGTTCAGTGGTGCTTCTTTCTATCCATAACGAACGGTATTTGTATGCGGTACTGTTGATTTCTATCCTGTTTTAGAATAATTTGCACCCCAAAAATAAGAAATTCAAAATTGGGTTTGTGTTTGTGAATGTCTGCGAGTGTCTGTCCTGTAAATTCAGGACATTTTATTTAACCAACAAAGATTCATGGGATTTATTTGCAGTCGTATTTTTGCAAATACTGTGTGCGTTTTTTT